>CAWZYM010000405.1:232500-402500 GCA_963966185.1 Rhabditoides inermis
CGCATTTCTGGTTCGCGAGGAGCTTATACCCTACATCACCTACTCTCGCTGTTATTCGGAAAGACTAGCTGTTATCGAACTATGCAAGAGTGGGAACGTGCTACGCATCATTCTCACCTACATGCCTACAGATCAAATGCCCGACTATGACTACTTACCACAAAGTACTCGACGAAGTGCGCGCGATCGCTTCTCGCACCAGTGAGACCCTGGGGCAACTTCTATATGACTGCAACCGCACAGAGAGAACATGAAAACGTGTACAGTCTGGACAGGCGACTTCAACGCCCAACTTGGGAGAAGACAAAACTCTACCGACTTCGTTCTGGGGAACTTCGGATATGGGGATATGAACCCACGTGGACAACTTCTATATGACTATTGCAACACGAACGGCTGGAAGCTCGCTAACAGCCACTTCAAACACAGAAAGGGAAGAAAGTGGACGTGGAGGTGTCCTTCGGGAGGCTTCTTCGAATATGGTCTATTCCTAACACGATCTACGCGATACATCCAGAACGTTTGTGTTGATAGCAACTTTTCTGCCACCTCTGACCATCGAGCAATACGAATGACCATCCGGCTGAACATATTTCGCGACTCTAACAGAAAAACAAAACTGAACAAAAAGACTAAATGGGCTCTGTATAGAGCAGGTATAGAATCGACGCTGGATACACGTGTGACAGGCAGTACTCAAAAACACTGGAAGCGGCTCACAAGGCTGCAACTAGTCTGGTACCCAAGGAGGATTGGCGCTCAACGAGAACGATAGAACTGTTCAAGGAACGGAGAACGCTACTTTCCCGTGTTGATGCATCTTCCCGAATAGCCTTATGTACCACCAACAAGGCTCTGCGGATATCTCTGCAATCTGATATAGAGAGAAAACAATTTCTCCTATACAAAAGAACACTGTCATCTAAGCAACTCTTTGAACCAACAACGACGCCGATAATGTGGAAAATCAAAAAGATTGATGGAAACCTTACTCGATCTCAGAAAGAACTGGAGGAGAGAATTGCAGAATACTACAGTACCCTGTACACGTGCCCGCTGGTGGTCGCCCTCCATCCGAGACCACCAGCCGAACCACCCCCACCCATTCTACACTCGGAGGTCGAACATCATTTGAAGAGAATGCGAAGAAGAACCGCGCCGGGCATCGACAGAATATCGACTTTTATGTTACAAGCAGCCAGCGACATACTCATCGACCCAATAGTGCTGTTCAACGACATAATGAACGATGGTTCTCCGCCCCCTCTCTTTGCGGATTCTATTACTACACTGATACCTAAAAGCGGAGATCTTACTGACCTGGGCAATTTCCGACCTATCGCCGTATTACCAACCCTATACAAGTTGCTGACACGAATACTATTGGGAAGAATGGAGCCCCTACTAGATGGAGAACAAGGAAAAGAACCAGCCGGCTTCAGAAAGAATTTCTCAAGAATAGAACATGTACATTCCATTAAAGAACTAATTTGGAAAAGCTACACCTACAAATGCAACCTAGTCCTTGTCTTCGTCGACTACGAAAAAGCCTATGATAGTGTTATATGGAACGGTCTCTGGAATACCATAAATGGAAAAGGAGTATTTGGCTGCATAATATCAATGCTGAAAAAAGTTGATTCAATGGCTGAGAACGAGATCAAAGTGACACAAGGAGCGGCGAGCGGACCAAGGTGATTGTTCAACGAGGAGTGAGGCGGGGCTGCGTCCTCAGCCCTGTCCTTTTCAATGCCGTGTTGGAGCAAATACTGAGAAAAATGAATTGGTTGGAGAAATGAGTGAAAATTTATGGAGAATATTTGAGTCACCTACGATACGCCGATGATGTGCCAGAAGCAAAGAGACCGCTCAGAAAATGCTAGACGAACTGAGTGTGGAAATCGAAAAGTATGGATTGCGAATAAGTCAAAAGAAGACGAAGGTTCTCACTATTGGACCAAATCATAACTTGAATCTACGTGGTGCACCTCTCGAGACGGTGCGAAGTTTTAAATATCTCGGAGTCACATTATCGAAGGATAAAGATACGATTGAACTGGGAAGACGAATGGGAAGTGCGTGGGGAGCGTTGAATAGACATCGACGCTTTCTCACGAGCAGGACTGTGCCTATGAAGAGGAAGCGAGCCGTGATCTACACATGTATATTACCGAGAGCCCTCTACTGCTGCGAAACATGGGCAATGGCAGAAGAACAGAAGGAGAAACTAAGGAGAATGCAACGTCGAATGGAAAGATCGATGATCAATGTCACCCTACGAGATAGAATGAGAAATGAACGAGTACGAGAGCTGACAGGACTACGTTATATAATGGATATTGCATGAAGAAGAAAAGCTAACTGGGCAAAGAAGGTAGCGACATTCAACAACCGATGGTCGAGACGAATGACAGAATGGAGACCGTACGATAAGACGAGGAGAATAAACGGAATGGACGAAGTGGCGAGAACTGGCCGACATTGGCGCGGAGTGACAACGACGTTGAATGGAAATCGATAATGCTCACGGGACCAGCTCCATAGCGAGACTTTTATGTTTTGTGTATTGAGATTCTGGATAAACTTTTTGATTTTGATTTTGAGTAGGTTAATATAATTTTTAATAATACTCCGAGTCTATAATAAGTCTCCACTGTTCCTTTAAACGGAATGTACACTCTGAATTTCGAAGTTGAGTTAGCACCAGGATGTGAAAATATGATGAAAATGATGCACTTTTGCCAATACAACTATGTGTCGGAGAAATCTTTAAATCTGTGAAAAGTTCTGTTGAACATTGAAAATTGGCACCAATTGGCGCCAATTTCTTCATTTTGACACATTTTGCGCTCAATTTTTTATCGGCTTGCCGGCATTTTCAACAAATAGTTATACTGGCAAAACTGCATCGTTTTCATCATATTTTCACATACCGGTGCTAACTCCACTTCGAAATTCAGGGTGTACACTCCCTTTAATGCGTTTAAGATCCTTCTGCGTTGCAGGCTAGACAAAGCATATAAAAATACAATTGAGGTTCGCGTGGGTGAATCGAGGGTGCGAGTCAGCCGCTCTCAACTACTCGCAGTCTCTCTATTCTGCACACTCCTGGTGAGATGTTTGAAACTTTCCTTTAAGTTCAACACCATAAAAACGTTATGCTTCCCTAATTCTTCTTATCTTCCTACCGTAGGCGTAACCTATGTATTATAGTATGACAGTAAAACAATACACAATGACAATGGTGATATGTATGTGTAGAAAGAATTATGGAGGATATTATGAAAGTACGAAAAGTAGTGGTAAAATGTTTTATCAATACACTTTCACTTTCAGGTTGCGCTTGCAATGGTTACGGTAGTTGCCGTATGCACGTACATTGCATTCAACGACCGATCGCACAGCAAGACTAACAACCACGAGGTTTATTTTTGATTCTTCTGTCCGATACAAACTCGAGTAACATGCATGAAAAATAGTTTTAAAAAATAAAATGAATAAGTAGTCTTTGTAATGCACTTTGATCTCTTTCCTTCTACGGATGATGCGACGTCACACCGGTCGCCCTGACTTTATGATAACTCTCATCCTCCCTTCTCTCTCTCTCTCTCTCTCTCTCTCTCTCTCTCTCTCTCTCTCTATCCCTTTCTCAATCCTTCTCTCTCACGCATTCACCTCTCGACTTTTTCTTTGTCATCAGGCAGCATAGCTAATACACATACATAGCTTGGTTTTATGAAATAAAGGAAATGCCCGCGATATATATATATATATTTACAGAAAGACGTTCAGATATCCATGATTCGCATTTAATTTTTCCCGCTTTTTCCACTTTTCTCTTTCTTTTTCTTCTTTCGTCATTCCGAATGTTGCAGGTAGTCGGAGTGATCAACTGGCTGCACTATCCAATCGGCGACCTCCGCCTTCATCGCATCGACCACGCCCACACAGGCTACGCCCACCCGCACCAACAGCTTCCTCACCACGTCACCCACCATTGATTTTTTATTGTTTCAACTTTTTTTTTTCGATGTTTGAACGTTATAGATCTTTCAATCGCGAATCGCACGATCGTCATATGTGTGTATGTTTCTTTTTTACATTGATGTATACAGAGATTTCTCTCTTTCTTTTTGTGCGATTGCCAACGCATTTTGAAATGGGTAATTGAAATGTACGATTGTATAAAGGTGTGCAAAATAAATATATGAACCGACACTTTGACCAATGCGTTATAATGTGTCTTATGAACAATCAATTTCTGGAGTCCGAGAATTAGGAAATAATTTATATTCAAGCCCAAATTCCGCTGTTTTGCCCAATTTTATTTTATCATATTGAAAACCTTAATGAAAAGTGCTGATCTTTCTCTAACCACCATAATGCACCTCGTGAAACGCGTGAAACTATTGTAAGCAGCAGTTGAGTCTCAAAAAAACTAGTTTCTGAATAACGTGTTGGTTGCATTACATCATATTATGAGTCTTTCCTGAGTGTCATGATCATGTCTGCGATTTCGATTAAACATGAGAGAGAAGCGGATGTTCTTGAGTGCTGCATCAAAACACGTAGCCATCCATGAGAAAAGCGGGACCGAAGTCAAAACAACATTGACAAGACTGTCGTCAAGCTATTCTTTGCAGAGAGACTCTATCCCGAGAAGGGAAGAGCCACCACCCATGGCCGGGTCCAATGTATGTATGGACTGTCTTATCTCTTGGCAACCGGCTCTTCTCGGATGCTCGAGAGATAGAGGGGTGCCCAGGGGATGACAAGACACTCAAGACAGTCAAGGAGCGTGGAATTTGTAGTTACTTGTATATCGCATTTACCAACAAAAATACGATCAACCGATATAGAAATCGTTGTCGTTGTCTACTTCTCCACCATACAAACATTTGGTGATTGTCCGAAAGGTGGTTTTGGGGATTCTCAACTTTCTTCTCTCTTCTTTTTTCATCTTTCGTACTTTCGTTCTATTTCTTCTCTTTTCTTCAAGATCAATCTCTTCGAAACAGTCTCTTTAAACGCTTTCGAAACAATCTGTTTCGTCGTGATTCGATCATACCGTAGACTGAAGGCATTTTGGATGACAATTTTTATTTTAAACAGGGGCGTTTAGCGTAAAACCAAGGGTCATCGAAATTCTGAGAACTTGGGCTTAGCAAAACTGTTTGTATGTAGCTGTAGCAGGAATCCATTCGTGTTTCTATGACGCAAGCAACGACCAAAAGTCGAAACTAAAGCGCAATTGTCTAATATTTCAGTTTGTATTCACCTTTGACAATCTTGACAGCACAGTAAGATAGCAACGTTTCATGGTTCGAACACTTGAGTTCAATTCTGCAAACATAATCTGCAGATATCGGTTTTGTAAGTTAATTATGTGACATTCTTGCATGGAGTACAACCCTAACTAAGTATAGCCATGGAAACATAATTAATCAAGGTAATCCTTCCCCCTTCCTCCCTACAAAACGAGGTCTCTATCCTCCTCTCACTCATTTCGTGAGTAGCTATGACAACTGCTGCGCACGCAACATACCTTTCATCCCTTGTTTCATACAGTCGCTAGTTGCAGATCATGGTGAGCGCGTACTTTCTCTACGCTCGCAACTATAAGACCAACGACACCAATCTATTCGAGCTGGTGCCTGGATCCCTAGGTGGGTTCTATGTTTTCTCTTTTTCGACTACAGTAATCCGTTATAGTATATCACAATAGTTATCCCATTGTTTGTAAAGTGCATAGTGTTACAGTAACCCCCATTGTTAGTGAGGAACAGAATTCTAGAATTACTGTATTATTTGAGTTGCGGAAAAACACTGACTATGTACTCACCATTATCTTACATATACGCCATCAATCTGATTGAAACTTGATAGGTACTGGACGTTCTAAACACTGTAAACTGTGCGTTCTCGATTCTAGCTAATCTACTTGGTACTACACTGTTTCCTAGGTACCATACTGTTTCCTTTCAGAGCTGGCAGCGTCCTCGAACGGCACGTGCGTGGATTGGGCGCGCGTGTTCCTCACCCGCTATGCGACATTCGCACAGATACTCGAGGCTCTCCTAGCACTCGCATACTGGATAGTCTCCCCAACAGCGGCGCCCACACAGCTCGCGTGGTACGCGCACGTGAGTTGCCACCTCTCTCTCTCTCTCTCTCTCTCTCTCTCTCTCTCTCTCTCTCTCTCTCTCTCTCTCTCTCTTGCATCCGCGCGGACAGACTCATTCGGACAGTGGTTATTTAGGACTGTAAGGGTTACTGTAAGGGTTACTGTAGGTGTGAGGGTTACTGTATTACAGTACATGTTCACGCTGATCACATTCAACTCGGCGTGGAACCTGCTGCCATGGACGATCGCCCACTTCAGGCACAGCGAGTATGTGTGAGTAGAGAGAGAGAGAGAGAGAGAGAGAGAGAGAGAGAGAGAAAAGGAGAGAGAGGAGAGAGAGAAAGACACACAGAGAGAGAAAGAGAGAGAGAGAGAGAGAGGAGAGAGGAGAGAGAAAGAGAGGGGAGAGAGAAAGAGGAGAGATAGGGAGAGAGAGACGGAGAGAGAGAGAGAGAGAAAGAAAGAAAGAGAGAGAGAGAGAGACATGACGAGATGTATGAAGAGAGAGGGAATTAGAAGAATAGGTGATTGAGCAAAGAATACTATGCTCGATATAAAAAGGAATAATGGATTTCAAGAACTGCAACACCTTCCCTGTAATTAGGCATTTGTGCGCAATTAGATGTAATTCTTCTGTAACAGAGTGACTGTAGGTGAAACATCAAATGAACTTCAGCCCTGAAAATTGAAAGGACATGCTGATTGCTGCAAAAAGAATTCTGCGAAAAGTGAATGTGAACACAAAATGACTGTTTCAGCCTGAACCTGCTGCACTTTTGCGGCTCGGTGACGTCTATTTCGATTTTCCTCTTCTTCTTCTACGGCAGTCACGTCTACATGACGCGCACCATCCGCTTCTACTCCAACAAGCGCAAAGACAACAACGAGGCGATGAACGCGATGACGTGAGCGGCTGACGTCACTCATTAGCATATCATGGCACATGATAGGCAGCAATTACCAATGATTCATTAGAAACAAAAGTTTGAATTTTTTCTGGTAAGGAAAACGTGTTGCAGGTTCGGGTTGAAGCGCGACATATGAAAGAAGAGCGCGACATATCCAAAAATGATATGCACATTGAAAACAATAAACAACACTAACTTGCTCGAAACCAGCTCGAAAAAGAAGTGTTACAGATTCAGAAAACAGATTCGAGTTGAATTGTTGTGACCCAGCAAATAATCAAAGAGCCATGCACACCGAAATCGGCCAAGAAAAAGTTGCAGGTTCAAGTTGAAGCGGGAGCTGTTCGGGAGTGTGGTGTCGGCGATCGTGTTCGTCGTGTGGACACAGCTCTGCCTCCCCTCTGCATTCCTCGCAGCACTCGGCGCGGTCGTCATGGCACTCCTCATCGCCAGCCTGCTCGCCAGATCGTGCATGGTGGGAGGGGGGGAGGGGGAGAGAGAGATAGATAGAGAGAGAGAGAGAGAGAGAGAGAGAGAGATACTCTTCCAGTTGCCGGTGTTCTCTCGCCGCATGGACCGCAGTGACAGGGCGGCGCAGCGCGATACGCGCTTCTTCCCCCTCTACGTCTCCTGCAACCTCGCCATCCCATCGGTCATCGCGCGTGAGTACAGTTAGGGGCTCGCGAATTCGAAACAGCCGGGCGAATACAATGGATTACAGTGGAAATGGTGGCAAAATCGCCTGGCGAAAAAAAAGTATGGCGAGCCCCTTATACAGCGCTCTTCGAGCATGTGAAAGCGGAGAAACTGATAGGACGCAACTCACAGAACTCACGTATTCATAGCGTGAAAGTGTAGAACTCAATACAATACATCTGGATCACACGAAAAACGGCGCTCTACCAGGAATACAAATAAAACAAACAGCACACATGGGATCATGGGATGATCAAGTGCGGAATCGGGTGTCGTTTGTTCCCGCGGATGCGCAGGTGCCGTTCCACGGGAACAACAACCGGTTACTTCGGAAGAATTGGAATGGGCATGTTGCAGTGACGCTGGCGGTGTGCTGGCAGGTGGGCAGCCCGGACGTGTGCGGCCTCCTCCACCAGCTCGTCTCCATCCACCCGCACTTCGTCGCCGTCCTTCTCATCGCCGCCCCCACATTCACCGACGCCGTCAAGAGGTCGGAGAACACAGACCTGTTCACGATTAGGAAAGTATAGGTTACGGGTGACATTACGATCGTCAGTTGGCGTGAACAAAGCGCTTTGGCGACGAGTCCATTCGAAGACGAGGCTAGAGAATATCCAGAGTGGGCAATGTGCTCCACCAGTTTGTTCATCCCAGCTAGCATATCGCCAACTCTGACACTCCAACTCCAACTAATCACTCGTTCAGGCGCTGGTCAGACGAGTCGATTAGAAGACACAAAATTTCAAAACACTTCAAACTGACAATAATTGAATACTGAAAAGACGCTGGTGCGGGGGCGTGACGCTGCACGCGGACGGCTCGACGATGAACCCGCGCGGACGCTGGTTCTTCCGCGCCCGCATCGACCCCGCCCCGCCCGCGCGACACCCCACTCCCGGACCACTCGAGCTGGACATCGAGGTGGGAGAGAGGGGGAGGGGGAGGGAGGGAGGGAAGGAGAGAGTGAGAGAGAAGGAGAGAAAGAGAGAGAGAGAGAGAGAGAGAGAGAGATCTCCTGCTTCAGACGGCTCCTCCCAGCTACGACGATCACACTACGACGACGCCCACCCACGCGCTACCGTACTAGACCCTCTCTCTCTCTCTCTCTCTCTCTCTCTCTCTCTCTCTCTCTCTCGCTCTCGCTCTCTCTCGCTCTCTCTCTCTGACTAGACCAGCAATAGCAAATCTCCCCTCATCTGACCGAGCCCCATTTTGAAACTACCTGTTCTGCCCGTGTTATGTGTTGTGTGTCGTGTCGTGTTCGTGTATGTTGTTCTATCGTGATCTCATCTACACCTCCCTCATCCCAGGATCCTCCTCCTCTGCAATACCAAAATACCAAATACCACGTTTCGTTGTTTTGAGGAATCATTTGCATTTGCATATCGTTTCTGCGTATTACCCTATAGTTATCTCGCTTGTGTCATGTCTCGTTTTTTTTGTGGTAGTGAATAAAGTATAAAAACCCAAGTGATCAAAACACAATTGTGCAAAAACAGATCGGTTTGATCGGATATCTCGAGTCTTGAGTGACATCCAGTTTCTTGAAAGATATTTCTCGAAAGATAAGGAGTGCTTTATTAGAGATCCCATCACTCCATCATCTCATCTGAAACATGGTGAAATTGCTCCTTGTTCTCTGCTGTTTTGTGGTCTCATGGGCCAAGAACGACGTCTACCTGCACTATCGTTTCGACGGCCAGTCGACGTCGTTCAACCCATATGGAAACAGCGCCGTCAGAATCCAAGCGGATGTTCACGTCATCTTCGACTTTCACTATGGCAATAGGGACCGCAACGTGAGGTGTAGAATTTGTGTCGAAATCATGTAACATTTTCTGACTGGACGCGTTACTTGCTCTAATTAGCGTAGAACGATTCGCCCTTCCGCGCTGATTCCAAAGATATTCGATTTATGGGAAAACGTGCCCCGTAAAGTATTGAAAATCGATAAAGAGTGATATGATGACGTCATATTTCTTTGATCTAGCCGCCATTGCCAAAAATGAGTAATGAAAAATGGTGTCATAAGAGACGTAATTCATCGAGTACTGATTGATTATAATCAAACAAAGCGTAGTGCTACTATTAGAAACGAATATATTCATAATTTAACTATTAATGACGTCATCAGTGCTTTGATCTAGCCGCCCTCTGTCGCACTTTCCCTGTGTGAGCGAGCGCTCGGGTGCGCGCGCGCCGCGCGGAATTAGAGCGCAATGTGAACGATGAACCCTATGAACGTTATATATTTTCGAAATCAGCTTGAAACGATCTACATTATTATACAAACTGCTATACCACATCCGAACTTCTGAAATTCTCATTGTGGTCCCTACTATGGCAATAAGGTGCTAGGTGCAGTCAGCATAAATGTTTTGGATCTGCAATTATTTTTCTAGACCGTCTTTCACATGCAACTCTCCGATGTGTTCATTGGAAATGCGTCTTCGGAAGCAGTCACGGAAATGGACAGCCTCAACTCGTTCGATCGCGTCGCTGTCTCGAAAGCTGTGCGTAACCTGCCCTGGACACATAAACTGAAGCGTTTCAGGTTCACCACTATCTCGAACTGCCATGGCAGTTTCAATCGTCCTTCGGAGAGCTGTACTGGTTCGAGTTCGCTTCGATGGACCATCACTGGAGCAGAGACATCAAGCGAGCCATCTCCAACATGTTCCAGGTGAGTGGGTTGTCTCTCAAACTGATATTATTACGACATTCAGCATAGCTTCAATATAAACCATGAGAGTCCGACCATCGATCCAGCTCGTCTTCGCAGTTATTTGGCAAACAGAAGAAACGGGAGATTTGCTAACCCGGAAGTGAGTTAGTGAAGTGCATCACTGTATAACTTGGTTCTAGAAAACTATCGAAGGAGATTGTATGTGCACGTATATATATATATGGACTCGCGGAGAACCATCTGAGACCTTTCAAATAGTCGACTACTCAACATGCAATGTAAGAGATACAATAACAATAAACAATACCATGGCGATTATATGACTACGTATAGATTTCCAATCATTAGTTTTCAGGACACTGTAATGGTTCCAAACAACTTGGTCAGGTATTCGGAACTACGTTACCATATTGAGTCTGTTTACTTCACCGACAATCTTGTCAAGTTTCCGCTAATGTTTGAGAAAGTGCGGTTTGCCGAGCGCCATGCCACCTATTCAATGGGAGCGGCGGAGACAAAGGTGAACGAGTCGAATCCTCCATCATACGTTCAGCAACTGCCAGGTCACAATGCGTGTCGAGCTTCTGCGTGTCTCCATTTCCAGACAGAAGAGCATTGCATCGCCGCACTATCCCGTCCGGACTGACATCATCTACTCGCATAGCTATCACAAGGTAAGCATACGGTGCAAATAATATCGAATACTACTTCAGAACGGTTCACTCCCATCTATCCTTGGCCTTCCACTGATCTACAGAGAACACCATAACATCCTCCAAATCGAATTGCCAAGAGCGTTGATGCACTAATTCATGCACTATGCAAACTCTTTTCTCATTAATCTTTTCCTAGGAATACCTACAAATGACACGTTCGATAAATCATTTTATTTCCATCTTATCATCACACTTTCATATATAGCACATCTACAAAACATATCAATTGCTCTATCACATTCAACACACAAGCTTGTATGACATCACGGTTTCTCGGAACTACAAAACATATTCGCAGAAGCACAGGGAAACACTTATTATACTCGATATAATTGCTATAAGAAAGCGGGGTCGATTTTGGAAGCAGTCTTCGTGCGTAGTCATATCTACTATTAGCCTACTGGTTGGATAGGGTCTTGAGCTGACGGAGAATAGTGTCCAGCAGCTTTTTGCGATCGCCTCGTCCAATCCCGAAGAATCCGGTGCTCTTCCGCTCAAACTCAACCATCCTGAAACAATGCAAAATTACAAAATTATCAAAAAAAAAAACGAATTGACTCACTTCTCCAGCACAATCACCGCAGTGCTCGCCTTGACGCGAATGTACTTGCTGCGCTCCTGAAATCACGTCATTGACCCATCCACGTGGCTGGTCCCTCACCTGTCCATACTCGGCCAGGTACGTCGTCCAGTCGGCACCCATCACCAGATCGAGCAGCTGTCTACAACGGCAGATCTAGTTCGAGGCTATCGAATAGACAAAATGCAAGACGTTAGACGCCACCAAACACAACACCCAACATCTCTCTACTGACGTTATCGTAAATAAACCCATCCCGAATAGGAGGAACCCAAATTCAAAAAAGAAAAGAAAAAGTGCAAAAGAGAACCAGACAGTACCTGAGATTGGCAAAGGTGATGGGGAGGGTCTCGCCGTCGAGGCCGCTCACGGGACACTGCGCACAAAACAGCTCGCATTGCATCACGTCCAGACTGCAATATGATATATCAAGTATTACTATACAACAATCAACGCGATGACGCCAGTGTTAAATCACGAGTACGTTATGCCGACATCCCTTCTTTTTCCTTCTCTCACTCCACTCTTCCTCTGAAACCCAGTTCACTCGTTTGCCTCAACTAATCACACATGATTACTACTATGTACTGTCAAGTCGCCCAAGGACTACTTGACGATGCGATTACTCGAAAACTCTCCTCTAGAGTGAAACCCATCACTCCCCTCACATAAACTTGGCAGCCGGTTATCCTCATCCTACTCCCGTTCTTGTGGCTTAATAAACGGAACTGTGTTTTAACCAACCAAACCACTTCCTCTAAACCCACTCCATCCCCTCACCTAAACTGTCAAGTCGCCCAAGGAACATTTGACGACGAATACACAAGAACTCCCCCCCCTCTCCTTCTAGAGTGAACCCATCCCACCTACCTAAACTGCTCGAGTGCACCGGCCGAGAGTGCCTTGTGTTCGGGGGAGAGCAGCTGCTCCATGAGACGCTCCGCCAGGTACTTGCACGTCTGCAACAAACATGTTCGATGCAGGTTAATGGGTCGAAACAGGACACTGTTATATCTACGTGGTTGTGGTTACAAGTGGTTACATTATGATTTTGTAATACGTGTTCTCTCTTTCTAATTATACTCTCTTCATGATCATCGACTTTTATGGCCGCCCAACTACTTCACAATCAAAGATAACATGTATTAAATTTTTTTTAAAAAGATGCCCCGACAAAACGCGCGCGCACCTGCATGCAGACATGTCGGGCGAGGACCGAGGGGAGGTTGGTGAAGGAGAGGAAGGTGGTGGAGAGGAAATTGATGAGGTCAGAGATGTACTCGGACGCGATACCGCCCGCCGACGGCAGCTCCCAGTCGTACTGCGCTGAAAAGGATGCGGGATGAGTGCAGGTAGTCAATAACAGGTATAAAGACACGGTTCGGATCTAGAGACATGATTTGAATCCAAGGGACCAGGTCTACAGACATGGTTCCAATCGAAGGGACCAAGTCAAGAGACATGGTTGGAATAGAAGGGACCCGGTCTAGAGGGTTGGAATGAGAGGAGCCAGCACTCACACAGCTCGATAAACTGGTCGACCTTGTCGTGCAGCGCCATGTCAATCTGCTGCTCCACCTGCAACACCATGCATAACGTCATACTTTTTCTCTCTGTGTCCGTCTCCTCTTCCGTCTTTCACCTGTACATTTTCTAAATGAGAGCTACTTTCTTTGTCAACGTGGCAAAGTTACCATATCACAGTTTCACAGTTTACCGCAGCCTCCCTCCCTCTCCCCCTCTTCCTTCCTCTCTTCCTTCCTCTCTCTCTCTCTCTCTCTCTCTCTCTCTCTCTCTTTCCCTCTCTCTCTCCCTCCCTCCCCCCACACCCACCTCGCTCCTCGCGTCTCGGAACACCCTCTCACTGAGTGTGACGAGGTGTCCGCCTCCGGTCGTCTCCTCTCCGCCGCTCGTCAGCCGTGAGATGAACGCCCCAAGAGACTCGCACGACTTCTCCAGGTAGCCAATGTTGATCGTGATCTGCACCAGCTGAAACAAAATTCTTTTGTTGACACAACTTTTGTAATATTGATATAAGCACAACTCGTCTATTCTTGATACAGGCACAAAAGTTACTGGTGCGAGTCGAACATACAATTCATAGAGACAAACAATAAATCAAATGAGTGCATTTAAAATTGGTCAAGAGTGACAAACCTGTACGAGACTGCGCTTCTTCTGTACAAATATCTTCAAGCTGCCCGACCAGCGAGACAGCAGCACGTTCGCGTATCTAAATCGGGAGTATTATTATTACTATTAGGTACAGCGAAATAAAATCACAACTCCACAAAACCAACACACGAAACGCAGTGGAAAATTCTCGTTCAATACAACTCTATCCGTCCACAACTCACACTAGATTCATCAAATACACCTCTGTCTACAACTTCCCACAACAATCCCCGCTAGTACCGCTATGTCAGAATCAGGTTGATAAACAACAAAACAACGAAAGTGCCCAGGTACTTGGACACCAATATCCCAATCGTGCTACTTGCCTCAAACCCATCCTTCTACCCAACCCACCCACCCCCTCCCCCTCTCACCTCCTCGCCGTGTCGTCAATCTCCGAATGTGTGAGCTGGAGGTGCTCCATAAACTTGCAGCAGCCCACGAGGTACTGCTTCGACTGCGCGTACACCGAGATGACAAAGCGCGAGAAGGCAAAGCGGCGCGGGAACGGCTCCTGCAATGCGCGCCACTCAGTCGGTCATTCACAAACGGACGGGATGTCAACGTAAACAAGTCAAAACGTGCTGTGCAATTTACGTTGTCAACCTTTTGACCATGTCATTTGATTCCACCATGAATAAACTGTATATTCATTCCTTCTTTCATCCATCATCCATCCATTATCAATTCATTCCGCGTCCACTCTCTCTTTCTCTCTTTCTTTCTCTCTCTCTCTCTCTCTCTCTCTCCTACCTGCTCCATGCTCCTCTTGTAGAAGGGAAACTGCTTCACCACCGCGCGGAACTCCTCCTCGTCATTCACCTACAAACATGCACAGTACGACAAGTGTTGTGAATACGAAATACAGTACCCCCACTTCTCCCACCTACCGTAATCGGCGTGTAGTTGTCGTTCTCGAGATCGCGCTCAAACTGCGCACAGTACTCGGACATGAGAATCTCGTTGTACTGGTCGCTGCAAAAAACGAGCAAATTAGAAACGCGCATGTGGTGAACACAACAACACAATTAATTTAATAACACAATACTAATAAACTAATAATAACTAATTTAATAACACAATACTAACAACTACTAACAACAACACAAAAATACACAGTCAAATGCTGACCGGAAATTCTGGAGGAGCTTGTAGAGGGGCGCAATGCCGTAGCCGTAGCTCTTCATCGTCAGCGCAAACAGCAGAATCACCTAAAAATTGAAATGTCAGACTCGAAAAAACATGAAAACGTATAACCTTGTCTGTTCTGTTCAATTATCATCTCCCTTTCTACCAACACCTTCACACATTGATCAAAACAGTAATAGTGTCAATACAGCTGCTACCCTGCTACATCTCATACAAGTTGCACTTTCGTCTCCCATTCCATCTCGTCTTTATCCAATCAACCTCATCCGTCCTCCCCTTCTCTCTCCTTCCTCTCCCCTCCCCCCACCTTCTTCATCTGCAGCATCATCTTGACGTCGGGACATCCGCCGAAGCGGCTGTTCATTGCCGCCGTCACGTGCTGCAGTGCGCCCTCCCACAGCTCGTTCTAAACCGAAATTAAAAATCAAATAGACAAAAATAAACAGGACAGAGTACATGTAACTAACTAGGGACAAATCCGGCTTCGGTCCCTTTCACCAGACCGAATGTGTGATCTACCGGCCGGGACCATCATCAAAAATGTAAAACATACCCCCAAAGTGTTCGTTGACAATTCCCCTGGCACGCTACATCAACAATAAAACGCATAAAAGAAGTTGCCTCCCCTCCATTTCCCACCTTGTGCTGTATGGTGGCGAGTGTGGGTTCGGTGATGAGAATGTGGTCCTCGACGACAAAGAAGCCGATAATCTCATAGAGGTACTCGATACTGTCCTTGAGAGAGTTCATCTAAAACATGTACAATGTTAACATTGATATGTGTTAACAATATCACTACTGCATATTACTACACTACATTCCCTATGATGCCCATGTTAAGTACTCCACACAGTAATAAACTATTATTATTAAACATTAATAATACATACCACAAAAACTGCTGAATTTTACAAAATCGGATCGAGCCGCCCACGCCCACCTTGCTGCGCGGCTTCTGCACCATCTCGCACTGCTCCTTGCGCTGCTGACGGTAGTAGTTCTCAAACTCCTCCCTCGCGCCCAACACATTGAAGATCTACGAAAAGGATATTATAATAAGAATTGGCGAAAAATCGATAATCAAGCAATCAATCAATAGCCACTCACCTGACAGCATCTGTGCACGGGGGTAAAGTCGATGAGATCTTGTGCAGAGAGCTGCTCGTCCTCCTATAACAAGACATTTACGACGAATCACTGATCACATAAACCTCCTATCGCTACAATCGTTCGCGTTATATTCAAATATTTAGACCCGTAAATCGCTGTCAATCGTGATCGCTGATCGTAACGTAAGCTAACTGGTTAGCAAACGATAAACAACATCAAGTTGCTCAAATTGAGGTGCAGAACAGCAAGTTCTGTGTGGTCGGGGAGTCGGAGTGGAATCTCCGTCCGAGATTGGTAGTGTAATCAACGTGTTGAATCAACACGTGGCACGGTAATACTAATGCTATTGAGCTGAACGTGAACAACTAGTGCGTAAGGGGGCACATAACGAAAAAACGCGCAGTCACGCGTTGAACGGAAACCCCAGGTCGGGCAGACGGAAAGACTCCACTACGCCACACGCACTCACGTCGTCGTGCTGCTCCCTGCTCGATGACTTGTGAGCGGCGGCTGCCGATCCGCCCGAGTGCTTGTTCACCAGGCTCCCGTCCGCGTTCACTGCCACCTAAGCAGTGCAAAATCAAATCAATCAATGTTTTAAAAAAGTCAAATCGTTGATTTATTATATATATATAAAAGGTAAAGGTAGCAGCCACCGTCGAAGATCAATATGCAAACAAAAGTGATACTAGCACAACTATGTGTCACAATCTACAAGCGTGTTATAGTTGAACGATGAACCATCAAAAATACGCTGCACTATAACATCAAGCTACTATGCGTAATATCAACGACAATAACTAGAATGATCTACAAATAACATAGCCTTATAATACCACAAATATATAGAAAGCACTTACCTCGTACTTTTGCATGCTCTTCTTGGCCTCTTCGTGCAGCTTCTTGGCACGATCCGCCTCCGCCGAACCGAACGAGTGCTGGTCGGCCGTCTGCAACGCGTAAACAATAAACAAACTAGTGTAAACAATAAACAAACTAGTGGAAGCAATAAATAAACAAAACAAACCACTCACACATTGATTGGCGTGTCGTCCGATGCGCACGGCCACGTTCTTAATGTTCTCGAGGAACACCTTCAGCTCAGAGTACGCCTACAAGGGTGGGCGGTGAGAAGAAGTGAAACAATGCAGATACAAGCGTTATACATGTATATGCATTGTTTTATTATATACAAATAACATACACTATAACACATGTAAAGGAAATGTCAATGATAAAAACAACGTCTGTAACGTCAAAAGGGACTTTCCTTCCGTTTTTTATTCCATTCTGTATAAATGACCCTGTCTACATGTATTATGAATAAACATTATTAACAATAAACATAACTACCAGATAACCCAATCCCATCATGTTAAAATTGCATACACATGTCGGAATCAGCCTGATAAACAAACAATTATTCTAGCGCACCTTGGACTTGATCTCGTCTCTGAGCGGCGCCATGCTCTTGGCGAGGAGCTGCGTGAAGCGGTACTTCTCCACCAGCGCCAGATGCGTGTGCTCCAACTCCTCCAGCACCTTCAACGCCTGGTAGTATCTGCAAGTAAAACAATTCAGTACCTTTTCCGTGATTTTAAATGTTTCCACGACCAATAAACCATGACATTCGTTACATATTACAATAGGTTTCAAAAACATAAACGCACTTCTTCTGCTGCATGAGCTCCTGCAGGCGGGCGTAGTTCTCCAGAACTGGCAGACACACAGAGATCTGGTCGATGGCCGTCGTCGCGTTCTTCATCAGCTTCCTAATCACATAATCACATTTATCAATGATACAATATTTCCAAAATAGTCGTACAACATCGCACAGCAAGAACGCCCCATTGTTTCGAATAAATGCATGATTGCAGAGTTTATTCATACATGTGAAAACATGTCATGCTAGGTTCAAGAGTGGTGACAGTATTGATGTATTGAATTCGCCCCGTCTCACCTGTACTTGACGATCTCGGCGCTCTTGTGCGCGAGCTGCTGGCTGGCCGCCTGCACCTGCTCATCGATCACCATCGCGTCCTTCTGCAACCACCCACGTTTTCCACAACACATCAACGATTTCCGCCATGTCAAATTGGTGCAAACTGATTGTCGGTGATATGAACAAGAAGTTGGTAGTTCACAAATGTGGAAGGCAAGAATGAGCATCGCAAATCGTAACCTGCCTTGATCTCGATGCACTTCTCCTTGAGCTGCAGCAGCTGCTTCATCGAGTCGACAAAGCCCTGGTAGTGGAACGAGCACACCTGTAATGCACGTTTTTTTCTCAAACAACACAATTGACTTTTTATACAAATATACACATGAAACAATATCGTTCCCCACCTTCTGAATGTTCTTGTCGTAGAGGTGTATGCGGTGCTCGAGCGCACGCGAAAACTTGTGCACATCGCCGCAGTCGTAGATGGCTCTGAACAAAGACAGGATGAACACACTGCCTTAGCCGGTGCGCCCACCGGAGCACCAGTCCGATACTGCCCGAGTCGGTCGTCTCCAGCTCGTAAAGGAAGAACTCCTGTTCCGCGTTCATTTCCGGAACTGAAATGAATTAGATGATATGAAGAGAGTGAAGTGAAACGTGCATGGCTGATAGGAGGTGGAGGCGGTGTCGCTGCTGCCGCCCGCCGTGTCCTTCGTCGACGTGGTCGAGTGCGCGTCCATCCCGCCCGCCGGCATGCGCACCCCGTCCGGAGGCAGCGGCAGCGTCATCACCAGCCCTGTCAAGGTAGGATTGAACAAGTAATGCGCATAGTTTACAGGAGCAATAAACAAGACAGTTGAGGTGCGACGCGTTGCTACAGACGCGCGTTCATCAATCGGTCTACATTTCAAAACACCGACATATTGTGATATAGGAATATTATGTGATGTGATCGATAACATATGATCCATAACACAAAAGAAAACAGAGTCAAAAACCAAAACGTCGAGCGATGAATCATCCATATGCGAAAAAATGAGAGATCCGCACAATACAAATAGAGCGCATCTTTTCTAATTTTATACAGAAGAGCGCACTAATATTTTTGATTATTTCTCAAATTATTATCTTAATATCATATCGTAACTCTTTTTTGAAGCAAGTGTTTGAAAGCAAGGTGTGATCAAAAACACAGTCTATCGGCAGCGTGATGAAGGAGGAGGGAAAGTGTTGTCTGCAGTGTTTTCGCCCATCCTTCCGGACTTCGATTTGTACTGTATCAACGGTCCAGCGATGCGATTACCGGCGATGCGAGGATGTAGGACGTTCCCTCCATTTTTGCAAGGTCCTCCACTTTTGCATGGTCCTCCACTAGCATGAACGATTCCTCCACCGACCATGAACGATCCCTCCACTTTGCTAGGACGTTCCCTCCACTTTAAATTTAGGCGTTTCACATCTAATGTGTAACGTTTGAATGTTCTAATTTATTATTTAGCCATAAATAATGAACTTTAATAATGCCTAGAAACTTTCACCACGTTTGCTCATAGTTAGTGATTCACATCTCACAAATCTCTCTCCTTCCATTAGGAGCCATGGCCCATGCGCGAGCCAACCAGAGAGACGATATCGTATTCGCGATGTCGCTACTTGTAAACGGATATGAAGATATCATAATTAATAGAAAATGAGTTAAATATTCATCTGCCCGTTTGTCTGAAAGATATCAGAACTGAGTGTGAGTAGTGGAAGAATGAAGACAAACAACAACATTCACACCTCGTATAGTTTCACTCTTTTCACGAGAGACATTCTCTTTTGAAAAGTACAAGCGTAAAGTACCTCTGTTTGGGTTTATCTCAATTCAACAAAAGCACATGCATAAAACTATTATTTCTACACTAAACTATAAACACAAACCTGCTCTCTCAAAACGATCACAAATACATGGACAATCAAATGCCAAGATGATAATACTATTGCAAACACACACTCACTCACATTCTATCAACCCGTTTAGCAAAAGAGTCATATATCAAAAAGCTCTTGTACATTCAGAAATAATGAAAACATCATTGTAAACTAAACGATTGTTCGATAGCTGTTTATTGATTCTCACAATGCTTTCATAAGAAATAAAAAAAAGTATATTAGATAGCCCCTCTTGATAAATTATCGATAAAGTATACGTTTCTACATTTCGTTTGAGAGAGCAGGTTTGTGTTTATAGTTTAGTGTAGAAATAATAGTTTTATGCATGTGCTTTTGTTGAATTGAGATAAACCCAAACAGAGGTACTTTACGCTTGTACTTTTCAAAAGAGAATGAATGTCCTTTTGTTGAATTTCGAAAAATCCTGAGCTAAGTGCGAGTCTATTATGAACGAGAATCAAAGTACTTATTGTTAAAACTAATCTTACACCATTAGTGACAATCTGTTCACTAGTAAATATTTCCAAAGTAATGTTTTGATCATATGCTGACTTCATGCACAAAAGAAGTTCGCGTTTCAATTAGAGAGGGCGCGCAGCGCCCTCTCTCTTGGGTTAAAATAAGGCTCGCGCCAGAATTTTCAAGTAGCGATATCCAAAGGACATGTTAGCAACAATGTGAAGTCTTCCAATTTATGTTAGTTAGATTCGCACGGTTCCGTAGGGCAGATCACTAATTGACGGCATCTTTGTATCTTTTCTCCGAAAGAAGTTATGAGCGATCTCGCACTCGCACTAGGCGAAAGGCCAGCGTGTGGGTGGGTGGGTGGGTGGGTGGGTTGGTGGGTGGGTGTCGTTTCCAGTCACGCTAGCTGATAGCTAGCCCTCTGCTGGCGGGCGAGCGCGAGAGCACGCGAGAGAGCACGCTGTTTGGAGAGAGACAGATGTACTTTGGTGGCTGCGATCAGTAGGAATTTAGTAAGGGGAGAGAGAAAGAGAGAACGAGAGAACGAGAGAACGAGAGAACGAGAGAACGAGAGAACGAGAGAACGAGAGAACGATATAACGAGAGAAAAGGAGAAAAAGAGAGGAGGGAAGGAGGGAAGGAGAGACGGAGAGAACGAGAGAACGAGAGAACGAGAGAAGGATAGAAAGAGAGAACGAGAGAACGAGAGAACCAGAGAAAGAGAGAAAGATATAAAAAGAGAACGAGAGAGCTAGAGAACGAGAGAAAGAGAGAAAGGGAGAAGGAGGGAAGGAGGGATGGAGAGAAGAAGAGAAGGATAGAAAGAGAGAACGAGAGAACTAGAGAACGAAAGAAAGAGAGAAAGAGAGAAAGAGATAAAGAGAGAACGAGAGAAAGCGAGAACGATATAACGAGAGAATTAGAGAACGAGAGAAAGAGAGAATGGGAGGAGGAGGGAAGGAGGGAAGGAGAGAAAGAGAGAAAGAGAGAACGAGAAAACGAGAAAACGAGAGAAAGAGAAAACGAGAGAAAGAGAGAACGATATAACGAGAGAGCTAGAGAACGAGAGAAAGAGAGAAAGGGAGAAGGAGGGAAGGAGGGATGGAGAGAAGAAGAGAAGGAGAGAAGGAGAGAACTAGAGAAAAAAGAGAAAGAGAGAAAGAGAGAAAGAGAGAAAGAGAGAAAGAGAGAAAGAGAGAAAGAGAGAAAGAGAGAAAGAGAGAAAGAGAGAAAGAGAGAAAGAGAGAAAGAGAGAAAGAGAGAAAGAGAGAGAGAGAGAGAAAGAGAGAAAGAGATAATGAGATAATGAGAGAACGAGAGAAAGAGAAACCGATAGAAAGAGAAAACGAGTGAAAGAGAGAACGATATAACGAGAGAACTAGAGAACGAGAGAAAGAGAGAAAGTGAGAAGGCGGGAAGGAGGGAAGGAAAGAAGGAGAGAACGAGACAACGAGAGAACGAGACAACGAGACAACGAGACAACGAGAGAACGAGAGAACGAGAAAACGAGAGAACGAGAGAAATAGAGAAAGAGAGAAGGAGAGAAGGAGGGAAGAAGAGAAGGAGAGACGGAGAGAACGAGAGAACGAGAGAACGAGAGAAGGATAGAAAGAGAGAACGAGATAAAGAGAGAACGAGAGAACGAGAGAACGAGAGAACGAGAGAACGAGAAAACGAGAGAAAGAGAGAACAAGAGAAAGAGAGAACGAAAGAAAGAGAGAACGATATAACTAGAGAACGAGAGAACGAGAGAAAGAGAGAAGGAGGGTGGTAGGAGGGAAGGAGGGAAGAAGAGAAGGAGAGACGGAGAGACGGAGAAAACGAGAGAACGAGAGAACGAGAAACGAGAGAACGAGAGAACGAGAGAACGAGAGAACGAGAGAAAGAGAGAAAGAGAGAAAGAGAGAACGAGAGAAAGAGAGAACTGGAGAACTAGAGAAAAAGAGAAAGGGAGAAGGAGGGAAGGAGGGAAGGAGAGAAGAAGAGAAGGAGACACGCGAGAACGAGAGAACGAGAGAACGAGAGAACGAGAGAACGAGAGAACGAGAGAACGAGAGAAAACGAAATAACGAGAGAACTAGATAACGAGAGAACGAGAGAACGAGAGAAAGAGAGAAAGGGAGAAGGGGGGAAGGAGGGAAGGAGGGAAGGAGAGACGGAGAGACGGAGAGAACGAGAGAACGAGAGAACGAGAGAACGAGAGAACGAGAGAAAGAGAGAAAGAGAGAAAAGAGAGAAAAGAGAGAACGAGAGAAAGAGAGAAAAGAGAGAAAGGGAGAAAGAGAGAACGAGAGAACGAGAGAACTAGAGAACGAGAGAAAGAGAGAAAGGGATAACGAGAGAACGAGAGAAAGAGAGAACGAGAGAAAGAGAGAACGAGAGAAAGAGAGAAGGAAAGAAGGAGGGAAGGAAGGAAGGAGGGAAGGAGAGGAGGAGAGGAGGAGAGAAGGGGAGAAGGAGAGAAGGAGGGAAGGAATGGGAGGAGAGAAGGAGGAAAGGAGAGGAGGAGAGAAGGAAAGAAGGAGAGAAGGAGGGAAGGAATGGAAGGAGAGAACGAGAGAACGAGAAAATATCGAATAAATTTGAAATGAAATTGATGAAATAATGAGAGAAGAACATGTTACATGTATGAAGACGAGAGAGAAAATTTCTATGAAATTCAACAAAAGGACATATATTATCTTTTAAAAGTACTTCCGTAAAAAGTGTTGTTTGTGTTAACCTGATTCAAGAAAAGCGCATGCATATATTATTAATTTTCGAAAAATCAAATCGTAAACACCTGAACATGAAAACTAACACAAACTTGCTCTTTCAAAACGTTGAATAATTTTTGAATAATTAATGTTGAATAATTCCATGTTTTATTTTTTTGACATTTTTATACCTGAAACATTGAGTCAAACAACATCACGAATAACATTTTATTTTACTGATAAACCATAAATAATATACCGCAAAAAACACTGAATAAACAAAACAATCGTATTATTCTGAATGTTACGTGTAACTATTCTATATTCGTTTGAAAGAGCAAGTTTGTGTTAGTTTTCATGTTCAGGTGTTTACGATTTGATTTTTCGAAAATTAATAATATATGCATGCGCTTTTCTTGAATCAGGTTAACACAAACAACACTTTTTACGGAAGTACTTTTAAAAGATAATCCGTTCTTGTTTCCGTTTAGAATACGATAGGATTAGAATACTATAAGGGTCAGGATATTTTCAAAGTAGCATAATTGTTCAGATTAGTAATGTAATTTCCTAAGTGTGGTTCAATCGTTCGTCCGATACTAATTGTAAGGGTATCGTATCAGTATAGAACCCCGATTCATGTCTGGCAGTGATTCGTTAGCATATAGCAATTCGCGAAAGATAACTACATATGGGATATGGGCCATAGGCCATAGGCTTGTTTTTTTGGTTTGTTGATAAAGTAGAATTTATGTGCTATAGCTCCGTAGAATACCGTAAAACATTATCCGAGAATGCAGTCACTTATGGAAATCATTTGTTAATTGAATTTGCTGAAAAGTTAAGTTGGAGAATACAGTTGCTGCAAGAAAGTGCGGTAAGTAATGTTAGTTTCTATTCCGAAGCCCGTACGACGCGCGAAAAGATTCACAAAATTCTCTACTTGTGTTGATGCGTTACTTGAACAATGTTATGTAATGCGGCAGCGGGATTTGGCTAACATGTTGAAAAAAACCCAATGTAGATGCTTTACAAACTAGCATATTATTACATTGTTTGTACGTAGTGCTGACTTAAATAAATAGTTATGCTGAATGATGTGTTCCATTGTGGTAGAATGTATGTCTTCAGGTTGGCTCGTGCATGGCTCTTTGTGGAAGGAAAGAGATGAGTGATAACTATGACTATGAGCAAACATTTTCTAGGCATTATTACGAGCATTATTTATGGCTAAATAATGTATTAGAACGTTCAAACGTCACACATTAGAAGTGAAACGCCTAAATTTAAAGTGGAGGGAACGTCCTATCAAAGTGGAGGGATCGTTCATGGTAGGTGGAGGAATCGTTCATGGTGGTGGAGGAATCGTCCTTTGCACTCAAACTAAAAATTGTGGAGGGAACGTCCTACATCCCGATGCGATTACTCATACAGACGGAATTGGATAGGATTCCATTTCCCCGGCTCTGACCTACCTCCTACAGTAATACATAGTGATTTCCTGGATCCCCGCGAACATGCATAAAACCGCGCGGGTTCTCACTGCTGATGTCATGAACACTTTTGTTCTCGAGGATATTGCTACTTATCAGATAACATTTATATGGATATTTCAAAGCGAGGCCGAGTGAGCAAAGAAGGGAACTAAAAAATAACGAGTAACAATGGTGGGGTTCACAGGTTCTCCTGACACTACTCTGGAAGAGGAGCAACTTCAAACAGAACTGTTATCCTACCGTAATGCTAATAAGGTAGGACAACAGATCTAAACATTAACTAAATTATTTCATGCATTGTAAAAACAAACGTATAAAAATAGTTTTATTCGCACATTTATACATCAGTCAATATGACACGAGTTTCTGCTTACGAAGAGGGGATGCGAGTGAAGGCATGAGGGAGAGCTCATGAGGGTCTCTCTCACATGTTGGCGATGAGTACCTTGAGTCGCGTCTCGTTCTCCACTATCCGAGACCGCACGCCCATCAGAACCGACTAGAACAATACTCATCAAATTAGACAACAAAAATTTGACAGCTATTTCACTACGCTATTTCACTACGGTATAGTGAAAGGTGCCTTTCACTATACCGTATTCATACCGACAAGACCATCATCAGCATTTAACTGGTAGGAATACTTGATATTAAGTAGAGAGAAAAGAATTTTAATTTAAATTGAATTCGATGCAAAAAAAACACGGTGTGAGAGTAATGCCACACCAGAACGCGAAGGTGATATAATGCTGTGAAAATAAAACTTCTCACCTTTGTCTCTTTGATCTCGTCATCGAGCTGTTGTAATTGAATAGTGAACCTAAACATACGGTTATCTTCTTTTCCTTCTCCCTCTTTTCTTGCCCCTTCCTCATTCCTTCTCTAACCCCTCCCCCCCTTCTCTCTCTCTCTCTCTCTCTCTCTCTCTCTCTCTCTCTCTCTCTCTCTCTCTCCCTCCCTCTCCTCACCTCTGCGCATCTCCCATGAGTGTCGCTTCCTTGTCTGCCATAAGCGCTTCGTTCTTCCGCGTCTCTGCCCGCCACTTTTCCATTTCCTGTATTCATATACAGTGTTACTCCAACACCAAATTCCCAACCTTGATCATGCTTTCCAAATCCTCCTGCGCAAAGTCGAATAGACGAGACAGAGGGAAGGCGGTCTGCGTGACTTTCTGAAGGGTCTTCTGCAGCGACTCGACCTGGAAACAGAAAAGAAGGTTCTAATTAAGAATGTATGGATGACATTGAACAAATAAACATAGATGAAATAGGATTCGTACCTGCAGCCGCTCGCGACCCATGTCCTCGTTGAGGTCCTCATCGGGAGCCGTCTGCAAGGTATGTACTCCTCCCTCCTCTCTCTCCCCCTCTCTCTCTTTCTCTCTCTCTCTCTCTCTCTCTCTCTTTCTCTCTCTGTCTGGCAAGCACTCTGCGTTCTGTATCTGATACTGGTTCCGTCTGCCTCTGTCTGGCTGTATTTCTCTTTTCTCTCCCCTCCTCTCTCTCTCTCTTTCTCTCTCTCTCTACCTGCGCCGTTTCTTCCAGTTCTGCTCTCGTCTCCATGATTTTCGACACGAGCCCGCCGTGTTCACCGTCCTATAAAGTATAAATGCAACTGATGTATATAAAACAAATAAACTGTATGAACTGACGCGATAATCCCACACGTAACTAGCAATGGTTCACAAGCACAACACAACATGCTAGACTAACTCCGCAGATCTCACCACCTCCTCCTCCCTGGGCGCCTGCTGCTCCTGCTCCTGCTCCTCCACGAGGAAGTCGTCTTCCTCCACCGGCTCCGCCACCTCGGAAATGATCTCCGGCACCACCTCAGCCGGCTAAAAAAGGTCATACTAATAATATTTTTTATTGCTATACTATATAGAAGAACATGACGTTACTTTAAGTGATTACGGCTATAGTGTGGGTGGAAAATAATGGTTGTGTGTGTTTTTGCTCGAACAACGACACTGCTTCTTTCTGAGTTTTATCATGGTATGGCCTAAATACAGAATTCTTGGAAAAATGCTATGCTGATTCCCCCTAAAAGATTTGTCAGGTGATACCATGTCAATTTTCTAATATGTTTTCAGTGATAAAATAGCATTATTACTATGTCGATTTTCTCATGTTTGTTGTCGGTGCTGAATCTGAATCTGAATACAATTTTCAGACTGAATCTCACCGCACTAACAGCTGGCTCGACCTCGGCGATCATCTTCTTCTTGAGCTTGGGCGGCGCGGGTCGCGCGGCAGCCGTCCCCGGCCTGCCCAGCGACGTCTGCGGCCTGCCCACCCCCGAAGACGTGCCCATCCTGAAATTAGAATAAATTATTACAGTCTTCACTGTGCCACACACAAAATATATGAGTTATGCTTTTTGGCCGACAATCAATAGCTGCTTCCACATGAGGGTACTTCCCGTCGTCTCACTAATTGCTCAAGGATTCTTGCCGATAACCGATCATTCGGCGACTGTGAGGCAGAATGACGGAAAACTTTGGCCGACACTTTGTGGTGTACTCATGTGTTTGTTGGTACATTTCATTACTCATATAATTTAGCATGGTTGTTTGGCAGTTCAACAATTATGCGTATGCCCTACATTTTTTGTTCGGTTCTTGTGCATCTTTTTTTTGTTACACGCACATTTCATCACTCATGTTTATGTAATATGTTATGAGCCGTGCCAACTGTATGTTGTATGTTGTTCTACGCATAAACTTTTGATCGCGTGTGGATGAATCGTATTCGAGAGCACAAAATTGCATCTCTATGTAATACAAAACAACAATCCCAGACCCGATGTTACAGCGGCTTTTCTGCTACAAAATATCAGAGAATAACGAATCCCTTTCCCTGTCTATCACACATAACACGTGTGACCGGTGACTGGCTAGCATAACAATTATGACAGTGCGGGGCGAGATAATGAGTGATCTAATCTGATAAGGGCATACCTGGCCGCCTGATTGCGTAGCTCGGGCGGCGGTGGTCGCGGACTGTCAACGGCTGGCGGCGGTGGCCCGGAGACCACCTCGTGTGTCGGTGTCTCCATATCCACTCCACTGTCCTCCGTCTTGCCTGTGTCTGCAACACTCATGCACGATTGCGACAATGCTGCGACTCACCCACTGGCGGCTCCTCTATCCGCGTCGGCTCCGTTTCCCGCTTCACCTTTTTCTCCTTCTTCTCTTTCTTGTCGTCCTGCAAATTTGCATATCATGACAAACTGTGAATGATGACTGGGTGCGAATACGTATCAATATGCCACTCACTTTCTTCTCCTTGCTGCTGCTGCTCTTCTTTTCCTTTTTCTCTTTTTTCTCATCCTTGTCCTTTTTCTCCTTCTTATCGTCTTTAGACGACATCTTTTTCGATGATTCTGCCTCCTGCAACATTAAAATGTCACCAGAAAAAAGAATACAAAAATATTTTACTAAACTAATAAAGTATTGAATCACACTCACCCTGTCTCGACTCTTGGATCTTGACTTCTTTTCGTCCTTGGGCTCCTTTGCCTTCTCCTTGTCTTTAGAGCTCTTATCTTTTGAAGAGGACGACGACTTTTTCTCTTTCTTCTCTGATTTCTCAGACTTTTCCTTGGACGAAGATTTCTTCTCCTTTTTGTTTTCCTTATTCCCGCTCTGCTTAGATGCGGATACGGATGTCGCCGCCAACTTTCGCAGAAACTGAACATTTTCACTGAAGCATGTTTTCGATGCAATGCATACCTTGGATGTGAGTTCGGGATCTTTTCCAGCAACGATCTTGGCGGCTTTCACATCATCCAATTCTCCATCCGTATTCACAAGGTTTATGACAGTTTCCAAAAACGCGATCTTGGCAGCCTTGTCGTTCAAAGAACTCGAAGAAATACTCGACATTTCATCCTAAATAGTGCAATACAAAACTGAAACGATCATTACCACTCACTTTCAAGTAGCCAGTCGCTGTGAGAGTGTTCATAATCACATCGTGGAGGAATTTGAAGGGCGGCCGGTCGAGCAGCTGATCGGTCAGCTGCGGCCGGTCGATCACGCCGGCGAACGCCGCACGCGTCACGTCGTGACTCATTCAGAAAGACCAGCTGAATAGGGATCCAGACGTGCGTCCGCAGCGCGGCGCAGTAGCGAGCACTAGTATCGACACTCAGGCTGGTATCGCGGCGCGACAATGCCGGCACGTCATCTGGAATACACGCGCGTGTGTCTGTGTGTCTCGCTTGTTGTGCGCCACCGTCGCCACGACAACCGGGGCGTGCGTGCGCGCGCGTATCCGCTCCGCCGGTCTCGCCGCGACGTTCCTGATCCCCCCCCCGCCCCCTAACATAAACGGACCCGGCTGAAACGGCACCCGCCGAAAATCAGCCGCATGATCGATGGGCTAGGGTGTGTGTCTTCTTGTGTGCCGCTCGTCACGCATACATAATGCTGGAAGAGAATCGATAGCCTCCGGCTGGCTCGTAGGCCCCGCCCCCTCACAGCTAGCCACGTTTGGAAAGCTGCCAGGCTATATTGGAATGGGAACGCATACACACACACTCTCTCTCTCCTCTCTCTCCTATTCACCGATAAGCACCAGCAGGGAATCAATAGGTCCCCTATAGCTATTGATTTCGGAAAGCACCTGCTGGATAGGCTGTATGTGTATGTGTGTGCTGAATTAGCCTTCGGCTGCCATGGCACTGCCTCTATGTAACCGAATTACTACTCGTCTCTCTCTCACTCTCTCTCTCTCTCTCTCTCTCTCTCTCGTTCTGTTTTTAGGGGAAAGAGGGGTAAACTCTAATCTCGCATGTTGCAACGAGAGAAGGGCGGCAGCGGCTCACATGAACCGAGAAGCGATGACGTGCGTTTCTCGTCGCTCCCCCAGATGCTGCAATATTCACCCCCCCCCGCTATGCCCCTATATTCTCCCCTCTTCTATCACCTCTTCCGCACCTTTGTATCTCTCTTTCCATCCGGCAGCAGCCATTTCGCGATCAAATGCCATATATATATATATATATATATTGTGTCTGCGTCCCATCCCCTCCCCACATCTCGAGAGCAGCAAGTGAGAAAGCGAGAAGACGTCGTCAGTCCATCGCCATACCACATCGATCCCCCCCGTTTATATATTTGTTCGCATCTTGCGTATTCGGGAGTGTGAGAAGGGGGGGGGGAGTGTGCCACCATCAACAACCTGCCTGACTCACTACTCCCGTGCGGACCGTGGGCTGTATTGCAATCGTGGTAATGTGTGTGTGGGGGGGGGGATCTCGCTAATCCCCTGGCTGGATGCCGTCGCGCGCGCTCTTTTGGTGGCTGGTTGGTGGAGGCAGCGACGCCCAGAGCTGCTCGTTTCTCTATCGATCCCACGCACCACGTACATACACACACAACCCCCCCCCCCTCTCTTTCTCTCCTTCTCCTACTCACTCACTCTTTGTTCGTGTTGTGATTGCTTTGGTTCATTTTGATCGCGGCGTTATCGTGATTATGATTCAGCGTGTTACATGCGTTTTGCAGAAATGCTGGACCAGCATGGATGACAAGGGGAAAGAGTTGTGTCCGCGCCTCATCGACTATTTGGTCGTCGTCGGACGGCGCGTCAAGCCCAAACCCGCCAAGGTACTGTTTGTTCATTTGTAAACACAGTAACACACCAGAACATGTACTTTGAGGCAAACATCGAACTGACCCCATGTGATCTTGTATCAGTTTGTAGATTTCACCACTCATTTATACACTCCTTTCTCCTAGTGATGAAACATGAGGGAACGATGGATAATATAGTTACTTATGAGAGCTCTAACCAGTTTAGTTTTAGCCAGTGTCTTGAAACACTCCCAATGAACCGTCTTTGAAATACCTCAAAATACCTTCGAAATACAAAATGGGAATGGTTTTCGGATAGACTGACCACACTATTTGTTCCAGCCGGGTCAGCCGGCGATTGACACCCCGCGCGTCGGCACCAGCTACCCAGACATCCTCCGCCGATACCCCACCGACGACCACAAGGACTTCTACCTGCCCAATGAGGTAGCATTTTCGCGTTTTACAGTGTGTTGACACTTGTTTTGACACTTTTCTTTTTTACACTGACACTATGCTATTTATTTATTTTTTCACTGTTGGTATTGCATTTATCTCACTACACAATTCATTGAGAGTAACAAGGATATAGCCGTACCAATTGTTCTCAGCCGAAAACAAGACAGAGTTCTGAATTTTTTTTTGACACTTTCATTCTTATTTACGCCGCTATGCCATTTTTTATTAAGATTTTACTTCCTTTGTGAGTGTTGTGATTGTGATGCAGGTGTAACGATTTGAGGTAAATAACAAAATAACTAATACCCATGACAGAGACTGAATCGGATTTTCTATTACTCTAATTTCAGGTTACGGTGTTCTGCCAGCCGGAGGGATGCGCCACCATCAGTGAGTTATTGTTTCGTTTGAGTTTTTTTTTAAATTATTTCTTATGCATTGTATGTTCTCATTTGTTCCATTTGACTATTCAGGCGCGCGCAGCCGACAGAGACTCACCCGCGACTCGCAGTTTTTCGTCTTCCAGGTAGGCCAATCTTCTCTCTCCCTCTATCCCTCTCTCTCTCTCTCTCTCTCTCTCTCTCTCTCTCTCGCTCTCTCTCTCTCGCTCTCTCTTTCTCTCTTCCCCTCTTCACCTCTATTACTCACTCCAACGACTTCTCCCAATCGTCCTTTGCAGCTGACAGAAAAGGACTCGGCAAAGATCCGTTACGGAATCTGCCTCAACTTCTTCCAAGCACTCGAAAGAAAACCGGTCGAGAGAACGAAGAGGTAGGGTAGACTAATAGAAAAAACGAACCAACAAACTCCAGGAAGGACCAGCTGCTGTCGCTGACGTCACTCTGTCTCATCTCCCACCACCCATTCGTCGGCATCTTCCACGATATTCTACTGCTGCTGAAGAAGCTGATCGATGCGTGCAACCGGAAAGTGTCCGGGCACATGCATGTCAAGTGAGTCGAAGAAGAGACAAAGGAAAGGAGCTTGATGTATTACTTACCGTGATGATGTCATATCAATAATCGATTTGTTCACTTATTTATTTATTTATCACCTATTTTTGTTCACTTAACTTATTTAGGGACCTGATCTGGGCGGTGCTGACGGGTCACTGGCAGGAGTCGATCCCGACCGAGGCGATGAAGGAGCTGAAAGAGCTGGAGACGTGGATGCTCATGCTCCTCTCCTCGCCCGTCCCCATACCCGGAAAGACCAGGGTGCAGATCGAGGTAAGGGTTCTCCTTATGTATTAGATTGAATACAGTAACTGTGCAGATTGGGTGATCAGAGAGGTCCTTAATGAAATCTTCACAATCACAATGAGTGGTGTTTCGCTACAGTATACTACAGTAACTGTGTGATGTGCAGGTTATGCCGGCGGACATCATGTCCACTCTGGAGTTTGCGCTGCCCGACCACACCCGCTTTTCGCTGGTGGACTTCCCTCTCCACCTGCCATTCGAACTGCTCGGAGTGGACGCGGCTCTCAAGGTCCTCACTGCGGTCATGCTCGAGACAAAGGTTAGTCCACACTTCTTCTTGCTTTTATCCTTTGTCTGGCCTACGCCGAGATAGCGCACCGAACCGTGCGCGGTGTGGCGCAGTGGCAACGCGCGCCACTACCAATCTCGCATCGCGGGTTCAATACCCCGCTGTCTCAGTGACGAACAAATAGATGACGAGTCCTACATGCGTTTCGTGAGGATACCGAGGCATTTGTCTGACGAGCAGCTTTTGCGAAATTGGAGGGGGGGGGGGGTTCAAACCGAAAGACTATTTTGCCGTACTTATCTTCAGATCGATACGTAGATATATTGTAGATACGTATCTTTCTATGTCTACGTAAGGTTCAAAGCTTCACTTACATTATTTTGTGTGTATATCATGACTCTACAAAACGTATCGAATGCATCGTATGGTTGCAGGTGGTGCTGCAGTCTCGCAACTACAACGCGGTGTCGATGTGCGTTCTCGCGTTGATCGCGTTGCTCTACCCACTCGAATACATGTTCCCCGTCATACCCCTCCTGCCGGCATACATGCCCAGCGCCGAGCAGGTATCCATCTCCTTATTTGTTGCGCACTTGTCCGAATCGTCACATGTTTTATAGCTTGTAATTGTTGGAGTCTCATTGCGTTTCACGTTTCTAGATGATGATTTGATGTTCTATTCTATGTATTCATATCTTCTTATCTAGATCATTTGTTGCGCACTTGTTACACGGAAATATTGAGATTTGTACGCGTCGTATGTTCTGTGTAGGTGCTGTCTACATGTCTAGGTCTACATTGTGTCTACACTATCTACATGATGATTTGATGATTTTATCATCACAGATACGACTTGCAGCTCCTTCTCGCGCCCACTCCGTTCATCATCGGAGTTCCCGCGTCGTTCTTCGCATACAAGCGCATCTCCGAGCTGCCGCCCGATGTGGTAGGCAGAGAGAGAGAAAGAGAGAGCGAGAGAGAGAGAGGGGGGGGGGAGAGAGAGAGAGGGGGGGGGAGAGAGAGAGAGAGAAAGAGAAAGATCCCCTCCCTCGCAGGTGCTGGTCGACCTCGACTCGAACCACATCAACGTGCCGGAGGAGGTGGAGATCCCTGAGCTGCCAGAGCCCGACGCAACGGAACTCAAGGTGGGATTTGTTTTTTATGTTTTGTTTAGATAGCAGTCAGTCCTGACCAAACAGCGTGTTTCGAAGTCGTTTCGAAGGGGCTGTTGCGAATAGACTGACCACACCTTTAGAAGATTACATCTGGGGTCCTCCTAGTTGAGTGAGAACAAAATGTGGTTATTGGATTAGGAGGAAGTTCGGACCAGCGATCTTGAGATTGACTCGAGACAGTCTATGCACTATGCAATGACATTTTGGTTTCAAATACGCAATTGTCGCGTGACGTTGCCACATGTGAATTTTTAGAACCACCTTCTATCCACTGTTTCGTTTCCTGTAATCTAATCGGTTATGAATCAAATGAAAACACTCATTCAGAATTGTCGTGAACATGGGATTTGCAATAGTTTCCGGGAAGAGGAACGTATCGTTTCGTTCCAGAACAACCTTCGCGCGGCGCTGAACCGCATGTCTGTGAACATGGCGGAGGAGCGGCGGGGCTCGGTCGAGGCCAGCTACTCCATCGACGCCGACGAGGTCGACGTCGCCTGCCGCGTTGCCATGGTAGGAATTTCTAGAAGTTTTAGTGAATATTGATTGGCTGATCTGTTATTGATATAGTACTTACTTCATTTTTCACAATACCTTATGCATGTCTTATTGTTTTGGTTTACGTGTGTTTTTTGGTTATATTTGATGTGAGTTTGTCTAAATTAAAAGTGCGTGTTGGTTTAGGTCAAGTTCTTTAACTCTGAGAACGTCTTCTCCAACTTCTCTGAGCACACGCGGACGCTGCGGTTGTATCCTCGGCCGGTTAGTGAGAGAGAGAGAGAGAGAGAGAAAGAGAGAGAGAGAGAGAGAGAGAGAGAGAGAAGGGGGAGGGAGACAGATAGATAGAGAGGGAGAGAGAAAGACCACCCACGACGCCCTTCTTCCAGGTGGTTTCGCTGCAAACCGAGTCGTTCCTACGCAGCCGACCCGTGCCGACACAGTTCATTCACGATCTGTGCAAGTGAGTGTACAGTACCCCCCCCCCCCCCCCCCAGAAAACTACAGTATCCCCACACAATCGTTGCAGGACGCAGGCAGTGGAGTACTTTGCCGAGTGCTCGCTGTGCCCCAAGAACGAGACATTTGTGCGAGTGCAGACCGGCATCACTTCCACCCAGCAAGTCGGCGACAAGGCCAAGTGGTTCGCCGACCAACTCATGCCCGTCCATTTCAACGTGGGTGGTCTATTCTCTTCGTGGGTGGTCTCTTCGTGGGTGGTCCGCCACATCCTCAGAGAGTTAGAGTGACTAATGAGCGCGCGGAGAGAGGGAGATAGCGAGAATATGCAAATTAGCAAAGCGTTTTAATGAGCAAAATGAGGCGGCTGAAAGAAGTTGGCGATAAGCAGATAGATAAGGAGATAGAAAGGGAGAAATTATATTTGTCTCACGTACTGCAATCAAAGTCTCACGTACTTTGCAATATCGCACGCCAAGCACTTTTTCGCCAACGTTTTTCGTGATTATTGCGTGAAACTGCAAACTGCAGAAGCGGAGAAAATTTTGGTGAAAAGGGACAAATAGCGATCAAAAAAACATGAAACTACTAGATACAAGAAACATTGTAGGTGTACCCGGAGACGTCGACGCTGTCGACGACGTACCACGAGTTCGCCGACGTCGACTCGGCGTCAGATTCGGACGACGACGAGCTGAACATGGAGAGCAGCAGCAGCGTCGACGAGCTTGTATTCGACTCGCCCTGCGAGAGCGGAGGTGAGACTATGATATGCTAATGATGTGATTTAAGTTTTCACTCTAAATCAATGCGCTCCATGCAATGAACTTTCAGTAAATAAATTAGACATAAAGTAGCAATCACATCAATTGCAGAGAGATCGCTGGCGAAGCCTCTGGCTCACGTGAACGACGTCTATCGGGAGCCGATGGAGCTGGAGTACCCGGGAGAGCCCAGCGGTCGGCTCTCTGTCGGAAGCAGTGTCAGCAGCGGACGGTACGCACAAACAATATAATAATTTTCTGCATAACATCACGTGAAAAAGAAAGAAACAGATATTACAACAAAACAACACTCAATCTGAAGACAGAAACTGCTATGAAGAAATTCGTGTTTTTGAAGCAGTTGTATTACCGTAGTTTACCGTATCCTTGTGCGCTCCTTGACTCGAGATGAATAAGTATTCTGATTCCGAATCGTTGTGATTGTGCTATGTGCAGATCATCACCGTGCTCCTCAATGTCGCAGTCGGCAGTGGACAGCGAGGCGGACTTTGCCCGACTCGCCGAGAACCTCGCACTCAAGTCAGACGCCAAGGGCTCCTTCTCGTTCGACCATCAGGACGACGAGTACGACTCCACGCCCGTACAGAACAGAAAGGTGCACGTCGTGGGTGATTGATGATGTCATGCGTCGTGGGTGGTCTCTGACGTCATGCTTTCAGGCGGTCCATCCGCGTCCAGCGTCCATGAGCGACGAGCCCAAGAAGGACCAGCCGCGCACGCCCCTCAAAGGAGGCATCAACATTGTCAAGGTGATTTTTTTATTTGTGTTTCATTCGTGAGTATTTTTTGTATCAATGTGTCACTGAAGATGCAATAATACTTGTAATTTAACGCGTTTCTTCTCAAGATGCAGAGCGAATGTGACAAAAATACAATTTAATTTTCAGAATGTAATTTCTAGGGATTCACTCACTTTGGCGGGAGCGGCTCGAATCTGATGGGAGCGATCAACGGATACGCGGAGAAAAGCCAGGATATATTCAGTCAGGTTGGAGTTGTGACTCATTGTCTTATGCATTCTTTTCGTGAGGAAGAGAGGAAGAGATAGAGGGGGGAAGGAAATATGGGAGAGAGAGCGATACCAGACAGTTCGCACCAGACAGTTCTTGTTGGCCATTCGCTTGGCGGTGAGTGTGAGGCAGACAGTGACATTGGCGATAAGACGTTCGCCACGATAGATACATACTTGTAATATCGATGATAGTTTATTCATGTCTATCAATTACATCTCGCAATCTTGGCATGTGGCCGCATGCGCTCATTAATCCAGATCAAACAATCCCTCTATCCTAACGAGTAATCGCTCAATCCTAACAAGTAATCGCTCAATCCTAATCCGATCTTAATTCTAATATGTATAAAACGGTCTGTCCTTCCGTCCGTCTGTAAGTGACGCTCCTGCGCCGCTTTTATATACCCCAGACGGCGCCAGCATGTGAGACACGCTGAATTTGCACTTTCTCAGCGAGGACACATGCGAAATTATCCTAGGCTCAGGCCCCCCCAACCAGGAGCGACTCCGACTGGTTTCTTTTGAAAACTAAAATGTTAGCAAAGTAAATGGACGATACTGCACATGTGTGTTGATAATAAGGTCGTTTAAGGTCAGCAGCTAACAAGGCCTGATCTGCTGACTTGACAGTACGCCCGTTTACTTTCTGATTCCCAACACAATTAACGCTATTTTCCAAAATATGTGGTACATGTATGTATTACATGGTGTGTAGGTGCTGAATCGGACGGCTCCGAAGGCTCGCGCTTTGGGCGACAAGACAGTTCGGCCACTGGCTGTGATGACCGCCAACAAAATGGAGCAAAGTCAGCACCTCGTCAAATCCAAGACCGCCCCCAAGCAAACCAGCGAGCAGACAGCCACCCAGACCAGGTGCGTTTTACATTATGCAGGTGTTTCTTCGTGGGTGGTCCAAGAATTGCATTACAGTGAGATGGGGAGTTGCAATGAGTAATGACAACAGGGATTCATAAGCATAAGAAAGATGTTTCTTCGTGAGTGGTAGGGAAAACGAATCGTGGGAGAAGGAATGCATAGTATGAACACATATATGTATAAAGGAAAAGGGAAAATAGTTCTCACAAATCATAAATAGCCATTTCGTTGCAGCAAGAACCAGCAGCAGGTGCGGGAGATCTGCGACCAGGTGCTGGCCGGGCAGGGAGTCGGCGTGTTCACATACCCCAAGCTGAAGCGCCTCATGGAAGACGAGAACCTGCGCGAGCTCGCCTGCTCCAAGCTCAACCTCGGACTCGAGCACAAGCTCTCCGAGGACGAGTACGTCAAAGAGATTGTGCGTTGTTGACGGTGTTTTTATTGTTTCTTGACGACTTTTTGAGCACGTCAAAGAGGGTTGTTCACTTTGTTTGTTTACGTTGTTTACTTCTAGCAACTCACGCGGGCGCAGTACAAGGGCTACGTGCGCGTGCTGCAGGCGTGTATCGCGGGACTCGAGGTGAACTTTGGAATTCTAGAGTAATTCTAAGGTATACTAGTTAGAGTAGTTCGATCGCATCACTCGATCGCGTCAGTCTCTTCAAACAACACACGAAATGCCTTTCAACTACTTCCAAAAGAATCTTCGATAACTTTTTTCCCTACAAGACTGACCAGACCAGCCGTTCACCTTGTGCACAGGTGTCGTTCAACACACCCGGCTCGAATGGGCTGGCCTCAACCTACCATGTGCTGGAGATCGCCCACACCCACTACTGGACCAGGAACCCCGGCGGAGCGGTCACACCCGCGAGTGCGGTGAGTGAGGGGGGGGGGGGGGGCAAGATGGGGGAGGGAGAGAGAGAGAGAGATTTGCCGCAGTGTTGTGTTACTTTGTATCGTCTTTCTCCTGGCAGATAAAGAGTTTTAATATTATTAGAGAGAGAAAGGAGATGGAGAGGGAGAGAGAGAAGAAGACAGCAAGACAAGTTGCCCTACAGATCACGTCTCCGATGATGGCGGACGAGTTGACGCCGGCTCGCACCAAGCTGCCCTCCAGCCAGTTCGATCTGCGCACCCCTACCGGCCAGTCGTGAGTCTCTCTCTCTCTCTCTCTCTCTCTCTCTCTCTCTTCTTGTCTCGTCCTCCCAGCATGCTTGCCCGTCCCGTGATTTGCCACTTACTCTTCCCCTGTCAGATCGAGTTCATCATCACTCGCGCCCTCCACCGGACGGTAAGCACGTTTCCTTTTCTTCTCGTTTCGTTTTTATCAGTCTCTCATGGTGTGATAGTGCGAACCGTTCATGTGCGGTGTGGCGCAGTGGCAACGCGCGCCACTGCCAATCGCGCATCGCGGGTTCGATCCCCCGACTGTCTCAGTGACGATCAAATAGATGACGAGTCCTACATGCGTTTCGTGAGGATACCGAGGCATTTGTCTGACGAGCAGCTTTTGCTTTTGCGGAATATGTATGCAATCGAATTTCAGGTCGGACAGCTCGAACTCGACTACGCCTCTGGTGCCGACGAAAGCGCCGCCCAGTCAGACCAACCCACCAGTCAGCAAGCCAAGTGAGTATTGAAAGTGAAACTATTCGGAAATTATTGTTTGAGGCGTGACCGGACCGCCGCCCTCTCTACCACCTCCCGCTCTCCCGCCACCTGCTCTTCCCAATGGAGCACCCAAGGTAGAGTTGCCATGGATCCTTAAATCAATATAATCCGAATATTATGTATTACAAATTCCATTGCAGCCGCCGGCTCGCCCGCCGCCGGTGCCGCCGCGCCCGCCGCCCCGACCTCCGTCCGCCACACCCGCACCCATCACCTCCCCTCCCAATGGAGTGCCGCCGCCCACCCAAGGCCCCGTCGTCCCTCCCTCACCCTCACCCATCCCACCCCCGCAGACACCCAAAGCCGCCCCGCCAAACACACTGGCAGTCGGCGCGCGACCCGACGAGAAACCAGCCGCCGCCGAGCCGATCCGACACTACATCTACCAGGACCTCATCTGTGAGTGTGACATTATAGTGTTTCAAGTACAACAGATCATGATTATCATGATCACCACTTTTATTTTTCTCTCGTGTTCTTTTGCACATGTTTTCTGACGTGCCGGGTTGCAGTGCCGTCGCCGAACCCTCTGTGGCAGAAGGTGGTTTACTGGGAGAACGCGTTCGTCGATCTCGTGGCACAGGAGAGGGACATTGTCGGCATGGACCAGGAGCCCAGCGAGATGATCGACAGGTGACGAAATTTCTACTGTTTGAATAAGAAAGATAACATATCCCGCAAGTATGCAACAGTGCAACCATGCAAACACAAACTTGACATTGACGAATCGTATTGTCATGATTCACATATTGTAGACTCCCGCAATTATACGTATGGTATTGAAGCAACCAAGGTTCGTATGATGTCAACGTAGGTACGCGATGCTGTCCGACTCGGAGAAGAAGCGGCTGGAGTTGGAGGAGGACCGACTGCTGGCTACTCTGCTACACAACCTCACAGCTTATATGATCATGTGCGGCACCGGACAGAAGGCCATACAGCAGGTGAAGAAAATGAACCACGAAGTTTATAAGTGTAGTAGCTTGTAAGTGTCAACTGTCAATGTGTGTCTTGTAGAAGATCCGCCGTCTGCTTGGCAAGGCGCACATCGGTCTGGTCTGCTCCAAGACCATCAACAAGCTGCTCGATGAACTGCCACAGACGCAGGGTAGGTGAACAGTTGATTTTGATACACTCCCGATTTGTCTTTCGGATCGGAATACCACCTACTACCACCAAAAATGTTTTCGCCAGAACCACGTTTTCGTTTTGGTATCGAGTCTGCATCTTCATTGATGCACACAATCTGTTATTCAGGCAACAGCATCCCTCTCAAACCGCTCGGCAGTCGGCTCGTTCAAAAACAGTCCTTCACCGTCTACCAGGGAGACAACTCGCAGGTAACGCCTGTTTATCTTGAAGTATGCAAATCACGCGATGACGTCACTTTTCCAGGGCACGATGATGTTCATGGAGGTGTGCGACGATGCGGTCGTCCTTCGAGCAGTCACCGGAGCAGTCAATGAACGCTGGTGGTACGAGCGACTCGTCAACATGACATACTCACCGAAGACCAAGGCGAGTCCCCTTCTCTATTAGAAGACCGCCCATGTGCGGTATGGCGCAGTGGCATCGCTCGCCACTGCCAATCTCACATCGCGGGTTCGATCCCCCGACTGTCTCAGTGACGAACAAAAAGATGACGAGTCCTACATGCGTTTCGTGAGGATACCGAGGCATTTGTCTGATGAGCAGCTTTTGCTTTTTTGCTGAATTCATGTTATTTTTCCAGGTGTTGTGTCTATGGCGGCGTCACGAAGACAAAGTGCACATGCACAAGTTTTACACCAAGAAGGCGAGTCACATAAACATAATCGTTCGTATTATGTAACTTAAAAGTTTTAATACTCACAGAACGGTTGTTTTTCAGTGCCGCGAGCTGTATTCGTGCATGAAATCTGCGATGGAGCGAGCAGCGGCTAGAGGAAGGGTGAATCATTTCCATTGGTTTCACCGAAACTTCCCACTTGGAAAAACCCCGTGTGGTCTTTAAGTGTTTGCGCTGATCTCTCGCGGATTTGCTTTATTTATTATCTTTCAGATTTGCTCTGAAAGACCGAATAAGTGTAAGGATTCAAACAGAAAACACTTTGGATCACATTTTTGATGAAAGTTTTTAAAAAAAAAAACTAACTCACTACAGAAATTGTGAAAACCTACCGTTGTGTAAATTCGTAAAGTCTACATTTATTTTTCAGGTAAACGTGGAGGGTCGAGATTTGGGAGGCGAATTCCCAGTTCACGACACGGAATCGAACCAGTAAGTAGAACTTTGTTTCACTAGGTACTAGGTACTAGGACAAGTTTCTTTTTTTTTATTTTGTGTTTGACATTGAAGTGAATTTTGTGCAGGATTTCATTGATATAATGTAAGTGCGTTGTACAGATAAAAGCACAGCACCTCAAAAGCGTTCAGCTTCTTTCCGTGAGATCAGGCGTTGTATACGAATAGTGCGGAAGTGGCACAAACTACTTACTCTGAGCTGCTTTTCGGGCTCGACATGCTGATCTATTCTGAGCGTCGTTTATAGTAAGTAGACGATATCGAGAAAACTACACGCTTAGAGAAAACTTAGAAACGCTTAGAGAGCGGAACTGTCAACAAACTCACGAGGTACACTTGCGTAGGTCGAGAAGAATGCGTGTTGTAGCCGTACTTAAGTAATTGCACAAATGAAATGCAAGTGTGTTTACGCTGTGATTGCAGACCCCCTACCAAAGACCTCCTACGAAGCGCTGGCGCAATTAAGCTGTCTCGATTTAGGCCCTGTGTTGTTTTGCAGATCCTTAATGTCATCAAATATCAATTCTCCTGGAAGTCTTTTCGCGTCTCTTGATTTTGAAACGTGTCTTTTTTTACAGATGTATTATCTGCCAGAAGTTGGAAGCTTTTGTAGTGTTTTTGAGCTGGTCACTTTGTAGTACCTAGAAAGCGTGTCCAAGCGAAAAGCAAACGCAAAACTGCCTAAAACTGTCAGAACATTGAAACTATTATGATGTAACTGTACAAACCAGATTGTTTTAATAACTATTGAAACCTGATGAATTGGTGCTTCCTAATCGGCTTAGACTTACCAGAAAGATCCTCACTCCGGCTTCACATCTGCACACACGGAAATTCTCATAGTTTTGTTAGCGGGGAAAGGTTATAATTTAAATAGTGCGTTACTAATGTTTCGGCAAGCATAAAAGTGGCATAAAACAATTCATTTGGTATAATCAAACGTCAATATCATGCAAAATCAACATCACTTTGTTACTTTGTACGTTGTGTCCATGAAAAGCGATCCAGCATAGATGTTTGACTTTGCATTTTGATTTATTGATTATTCATTTTCAATTGCAGGGGTGGGCTGCTGCAAGTGCGCATCGACGGGGTGAATATCGCGTTCGCCGACCGACAACATTTTGTCGCACTCGCCAACATCAAGAAGTGCAACACCTTCGGAGGCAACGTCTTCATCCTGGAGGAGTACGGTGAGCACGACACATATGTTTGCATAATATGGATGTATAGCCTGCGCCAGAGCGATAGTTGAAAGTTTTTCACCTCTCTTGCAGTTCGAAATACAGTGTCTGCCTCTCTTGTTTTGCGCTCTATTGCCGAGAGCTGACTCTCCGTCTTTCTCTGATCTAGCAACTTATTGCGAGCATAGAAATATATGATTGATAGAATCTCAAACGGTGGCAAGAAATGATGAATACGTTAATACGCTCACGCCATGTCGTACTCTCGTCAATTAGCAAGGAACTAGAATTATAGAATCCCCTGGTCACATTCTCTTTCGATCTCTTTTTTGAACGCGAGCTTATCCTTGCGCTCTATGAAGATTTCTCGATTTTTAGCCGGTGCCATTTCGTGGGTTTCTTTTCCCGTTTTATTTGCGCAAATCGGCTTCTGATGTGAGAAGCGCACGCGTTTCATCCGAGAGATTGGCACTTATAGAGTTGTCTAATATCTCCTCTCATCCCTACTTCCACTGGAAAAAGGGCGTAAATGTGACACGTGTTTGTGAAAGAAACGGTGTACTGTAACGGATTAGGGATTGTTGTGTGATGTAAGTGATGCAAGTGATGTACTGTGTACTGAAAACAGAAAAAAAACGCTCCAATAAAATCCATGAATACTAATTCCATGAATAAGTATTGGAAATTCAGATCGCACCCGGAATGAACTGATCCAGCGGCGTTACTACTCACAGATGGTTTGTTTCTCTCTCTCTCTCCCTCTCTCTCTCTCTCTCTCTCTCTCTCTCTCTCCGCTGCACTTGGCTTAGCTTATGACGTGTTCGTAGTGTGGATGTGATGTGATATGTGAACACTGCGCCGTTCTCTCTTTCGGAAAGGATTCAAAAGCAGGGACACTTCTCACGTGTCTCTATCGCTTTGCTTGTGTGTGATTGTGATTGTGGTGCACAGGCGCCGTCGATCGCCCTCTCCCTGCACCGCGTCTTCTCGGTGGTCTTCGCCTCGCAGCCGCCGCCGACGCGTCTCCGGCAGATGACGGCGCAGCTCACCTCCCTCCTGCCCTTCCACTCGCCCATCTACAACTGACCACGCACTACGGGTGTCGTGCCTCGTGCTTGGTGGTTCGTGCGTGTGTGCCTCTGCTGCCTCTCTCTCGCTTTTTCAAGTAGCGGTCAGTCTCTTTTCGATATTGACTTCGAACCTCCGATACACGACCAGCCAGCGTGTTCCGAAATTCCCATCAAAACGCTCGTGATTCCAAGGCGTTTTGAAGTCAATATCGAAGCGAGTTTCGAAGAGACTGACCACACCTTTACCCTCAAGTAGCGGTCAGTCTCTTCAAAACACTCTCGAAACACCTAAGTCATTTTCGAAGGCCGTTTCAAAGGGTTTCTCGAAGAGACTGGGCCGCACCTTCATCTCTCTTTTTTTAGGCGGACCAGATCTGTTACGCGGTGCTGTGCGTGTTTTCTTTCGTCGCGGCAGGCAAGCAGTCGCAGTCGCACACGCCAAAGACGTCGTCGGCGCACAAGTAGACGTCGTCTCGTCGTCCCGATGACGTGCGCAGACGCGCCGCCTCCCCATAGAGCTCTAGCATAACTTATTCCCCCCCACAAACGGTGTGCTGTCATATTTATGTTACATACTAGGATTTTCGAGAGAAAGAGATCAGAGAGTAATTTATGCAAATTAGTGACTTCCGTTGATAGCGATACAGAATGTGGATATTATATATAGTTGAGAGTGCATTTGCACTGGGGCCTTTACCTTATCCCCGCTTCGGCCCCACTCTATTCGTTCAGTTCTCTTTTACCACAGTTTTCCCTCTCGGCGAGATAAGGATAAAGGTTTATTCGCGAATGTGCTGACAATTTCGTGTTACTGTAGAGAAAAAGAGAATCAACACAGAGAAAGAGAGAGGAAGAAAGGGGGAATCCTCTTCCACTTACTTAACTTGTAGGGTAAATCTAAGTACGTGTACAAATGTTAACATTGATTTTTATAGTTTTTTTTCCGGCATTGAGAGGGGAAGAGAATGAGAGAAAAATGAGAGTCAGACAGATAAAGATTTATAGAAAGATGAAGAGGAGACAGCTGACAAAGTACGGGAGTGGCTCAAATTGCCGGATTGAAATTTGGCTACTAGATTGAAATGTCAATGTGAGGAATCAGTCGAATATTTATCAAAATCATCCACTCATCCTTAGAATTTCGTCAAATCCGGTCTATCCTAATATTGCTGCTACAATTTGAACTTTGATTTGTCAGGACCGAGTGTCCATGTACTGAACGCTTATTCGATTCTTTAGACAGTTGAAGAACTTATATTCTTACTCGAAACACGATACATTATTATTTGTTTAATTCGGCGCTGTTTGATTAATTCGATGAACCCGTACACATGCATAATCTGCCACCAGCGGTACTGGCACTCGTCATTTTCCCCCGATGACAACATCATGTTTCATTATATATGTATGGTTTCGTCAGTCGATAACGACTTGGGAACGAATCACTAAATGTCGCATACGGCGGATACTGTGTAAGAAGCAACGTGCACAGTTCCGGCGTCTTATTTGCGCCGGGCAATCCGGGCATACTGTATTTTTAACAGTTTAGTTTTCACAGATTTTTTAAAGTTTCTTTTTCTGATCCTGTGCTCGATTACCCAAGCGGTTTTCCTGCATGTTTCGCTCAAGAAACCAATGCGGTCATTATTCGACAGTAGAGAGGATCTCGTAGGGAAGGTGCTGCACTTATCATGAGTGTTGCTTTTTGTATTGAACCGAGCTCCCGGAAAATACGCGCTTTTTGCTTGATGATGATGATGATTAGCGTGATTACCTGCAATTGAGTTTTCTCCCTTTTTGCACACACAGTTGCGACGCCGACTCTTTGGGGCGGCGCTTATTCCCTCCCGCCTCACCTCCCTATTTTTATTGTAGCCGCCCCGATCGCATAGACCACTCCCCCTTCTTCTCACCTTCGTGGATTCAGTGTCAGTGTGAACTGTTCGCCCGGCGGCGGTTCCTTCTCACTACCGCCCTTCACACTCACTCACTGTCTCACTGCCTTCTCACTGAAACACTCTGGTCTCTTGTCCCTGGCCTTCTTCGAATCACTTCTTGCGTACTCGCGCGTTCCTCGATGTTCCAACTTCTCTCCTCACCACCATCCAGATTTCAGAGAATGAACTCAATCTCGCTGCTGCTGTTCTTCTCACTGGCCGCGTTGGCTGCGTCGCGGTCACTCGGCGAGCCGCACCGCCATCTCCACGAGACCACCCACGAAGTCGCGCAGCCCACCCACGAAGACGAGGAGGACGAAGAGTTGGGGCCGATGTACAAGTGCGAGATCATGCTCTCCACCAACCGACGCTTCAAGATAGTGAGTGAATCGACAATGATAAGTGACTGCAAGATGAAAGGGTTGGGTTGGGAGAGTAATCGAAATTCTATATACAGTGTGATTATGATCAAACGCAGATAGCTTGTGTAATTAGGTATCTGCTAACTAATCTCTTTCGAAACCACATTATCACTCAAGCTTGTCCACATCTTATCCACTACTGTAGTACAAAAGTTGATTTAATGAGACACGGAACTACCGTAGCTTACCTACAATCTCTCAAATGAGAACACTGATGTATCTCAAATGAAAAAGGACTCGATACAGTAGTTTTTCGAAAACGTTTGATTGAATAAGTCTTCTAGGAAACACAGAAGTAGCAAAGTGATATTTCAGAAGTCGGCGGTCTCTCGTGAAGACTGTGAGGCATACTTCTACGGCACTCCGATCAGCAAAGAAGTTGAAGAGATCATGGAGGTAAATATTGACACATTCCAGAAATCCAAAATATAATATCATTGAGTACACTTTCTCATACAGCGAAAACACTTCCTCTCCCCCTTGAAATGTTTGTAAGCAAATGAAGTTCAGCTGACGACGATTTACGCGCTTCCATTCTATTATTTAAACTCTATGAATCTTTTACTACACTCACTAAGGAAACTTGTTGATAGATCGCTTTTGCGAAATGTCAATCACACATCAGCGTGGGTGTAAAAGGCGTTGCGACATTTTTGCATCTCTTCTCTTTACAATCCAGAATTCCACCTTTTCTTTGCCTTGTTGATGAACAATAGCTACTTTCAACGCGCATTCTCGTTATTCACGCGCTCGGATGCTATATGTTCAGACCTTGCAATTGAGATCATGAGACCGAGGAAAGGTGAGGGTGTGCCGGAAATTGCCATAGGTGTAGGTGACCCTCATTTCCAACATCGCAATTATCAGCGCAGGGAACAGGAACGCGCGCTAATTTCCGAATCCCGGGAAAAAGCGGCGGCGTGCAAGAAATGTGATCGCTACAAGCGAATCGAGATTAGAGTAGAGCCGCGCCGGATAAACAGACCGGCGGGACTGTAATAGAACGGCTCAAGAGCTCGAGCTCGCGATTATCGTCTAGCATCATAACAACGGTGCTGAACAGCTTCACTTTCAGCTGGAGGCGAAGAAGATCCGCGAATTCGAGGCCGTGATGCGGGACTATCGAAGGGAGGTGCGCGAGCTGTCGCGATCCAAGAAACGACAATAGCTTCCACCCTTGTTCCCAACCACAACCACTCCAACCCTTCATTGTGATTCGTAGGTGTCATTGGTAGCCGTTATGTCTCGTCCGCTTTGTCATTTATGCGCCCTGCTGTTATTTATAAACATGTGTCTGTGTCACTCGCTTGTCATTTATTGCAACTACACCTCTACCCAGTGGCGCAGGTGGTACTTAATCACATTTCACCACGCACTCACACCTCTCTATAAGTGGATTGCAACCTTTTCGCAAATGAACACAGCCGCTGCATGAATGGTTGATGGACGATGATTGAGACTTTCTGATCTGAGTATGATGCGCGTTCAAAGCTGACTAGTTTTACGAGTCTAAGAAGCTTTAGCCAGACAGAAAACAGAGTCAGAAAGGATCTAGGGCGAACGCGAAAACTATTACCGAGTGTCTGAGCCTAAGCTTCTCCCAGTCCTTTCCAGGAACTTTCTGAGCCTCGGAAATGAGTCTGTGATCTGCTTTGCGGCTACAAGCCGCTTCGCCAGATTCGTCGTCCTGATTCCTAATGCCCTCTTGTTTTTGGTTTCAAAGGAGCACACGGGCTTTGTGTATAAACCAAGACTGAATACTGAAGATATCTTTTTGTAGTGAAAACTACCGTTTTGGAGTGTGCTTTCTGCTTGTTGAGTGCATTTTCTTCGTGTTCTGATTATTTTCAGCTTATAGTTTGTGATTGAAAAGTATTAGAATTTTCTTCTTTTTCACGTGGCAGTCGTGGTTTTTCAACAGAAAGTTAGAGCGGGATGATTCTTTAACTAACCAAACAGGAAAGTCAATCTGTTTCTACCCCATGAAGCCTGAAGACAGTCGAGTTCCGAAACCATATGACAGACTTTATTTACACTCATATCATAGAGGCAAGAACCGAAAGTTTAATGAGATATGTAGAGATAATGCAATATCATCATCTTGCTACATCAATTATATCATATATGTACAAGAGTGCGCCCTCCCGCATAAAAGTGATACAACAAGATTTTGGCTGGAGCGGGCACTCGCACAATGTAGCTGTAGCATTGAGACATTTGTTATTGTGTGCAATCAAATGACAAGAGTACAGCCGACTACAGACAGTCGACAGGAACTTGTGTAGTTTACAAAAGAGGTGGTCATTGATGATGATCTCCTCTGTCGCTCAGTGGAGAAAGCGGCGCATTCTCGTAGCCGCAGCCTTGATCTTGTCCATCTTTCGGCAAGTCTCCCGCACGACGCAACCCTGAAAATCGAGTTGTAGTATACGGTATACCCTAATCTCCCCAATATCTTCTGAATTTACTCATTATCATTATGTGAACTTAAGGTCGCTGCGAAAACTTCCAACTTGAAAAGGTGTTGGGAGAATGGAGCATGTGTGTGCAACTAAATAGCCCGCAAGATTTGAGGTTGCATATGCCGCGACATACGATTAGCATAAAGAGAGGGAAACTAGAGAGGGAGAGAGAGAGGGAGGGAGGGAGGGAGTGATATCATAGTTCGGAACTCAGAACATAGAACAAGACCAAAGCGATTACGTTTTTTTGCATACGAACTACTTTTTAGATTCAAGGGTTTCACAGCTGCTTACAAAGAATCGCGAAAAGCTGCTCCCAGCCGTTTTTAATAGCTTTATTAATACCTAGGAAATATAAATGTAAATGTATTCGATTAGCTGAATATAGCATCGCAGGACAATCACGTCGCTGACGTAGAACCAGCAAAAGGCTTGAAACTATGAGAACTCGACGCTAACAAATACGATGTACTCGCCTTGTAGAGGGGAAAATCTTGTACTTTGAAAGCTCTCCGACTAGTTAAAGGCTAATCCGATCGCTCCTAACAGCCCCGCATTAATCTGTGATCGACGATCATCCAACGACGTCAAATCCATGTGCATATCTCCCTCAGTGAGTCAAGGGGAAATGTATCAAGACAAAAGCTGGGAGAGAGAGAGAGAGATTCGGTGTGATGTGTGGAAAAACGCCCGAACAAAAACTCCGAAGTATACCTTGCTATGGTCCTTTCCGCTCATAAACACGTGACCAGCTTTGCACACGCATGCCGGAAGACCGCACTCGAGCGAGAAGCACGTAGAAACCTATAATCAATACAATTTTGATACTTAGTTGTTATTTAGTTTACAGTGTTTCCCCCAACCGTATCGATAGTGACGCACGCATTTTTGCCAAAGTGATCGCGATCGCATATGCAACCAGGCGCCTCGCCCCGTGTCTTCGGTAGTATAGTGGTTAGTATCCGCGTCTGTCACATGCGAGACCCGGGTTCAATTCCCGGCCGAAGAGAATCCTTTGCACTTTTCACGTTATACACTTTATTTGATGCTATTTTTGAAGATATATTATTAGAGTTTAATTAATTCCAATATGTTATTTCACCTGCATGTAATCGTCACAGCTCTTCTCGCCGCACTTGTTCGTGCACTCGCGCCACTCGGCGTTCTTCGGGCAGCCCTTTGCGCGCTGAAATAGGTATTTGAAAAAAAAACTTTTTGCGGTGTCGTGCATTTTAAATGATTCTGCTGATTTCTCGTTGCTCTGTGGCGATCATCTGAGAGAGAGTTGCAACCGATAGATTGTTTCTTTCAGTTTTCCTTTCTTCCATGTCGCCATAGTGTCTAGCCACGACTACGACGTATCTCTCACCCTGGCATCAGCCGCCGCCTTCTCAGCGTCCGTCGAGCGAACCACGCGGCGGCACTCCATCAGAGGACAGCCGATCTGCAACCGGGAGATGTACTGACGTACTGGATCAAGTCATGATTTCATGAAGAATATTCCATGAAACATGTTGCATGTGATATTGCTTACAGAGTTTCCAGCGCGCGAACGGCATAAGAGAAAAATCATGGAAATAAGTGGAAATGCAGAGATCTCTTGATCTCTTCTTTGTTTTCATCTTGCTAGCCTACAATCCGATTGTTCACCTGGTTCAACTCCTGGGTGATCACACATCCCGGCTCGGCCACCTGCGGACAGTCCGGACGGGGGACGCATCTGGAGAGAGAGGAATGAGAGAGAGAGCAGGGAGAGAGAGAGAGAGAGAGCAGAGCAGAGAGAGCGCAGAGCAGAGCAGAGAGAGAGAGAGAGAGAGAGAGAGAGAGAGAGAGAGAGAGAGAGAGAGAGAGAGAGAGAGAGAGAGCAGAGCAGAGAGAGCGCAGAGCAGAGCAGAGCAGAGCAGAGAGAGAGAGAGAGAGAGAGAGAGAGAGAGAGAGAGAGAGAGAGGCGCACCGTCCGGTATCACAATAGTATCCCGGCTTGCATCGCGTTGTTTGCGAGCATTCCACGTCCGTTTCCGCCGACACACCTGGAAGGAAATTTGGATTTCAAAAAGAGATAAGAAGCGAATGTCAATGTACTGTGTATACGAATTTTTTTCAAACTGACCGGCGAGGGCGAGTGAGAGTATGAGCGCGCGAATCATGTCGTCTTCTACTGCCAGCAGGCACGAAGCAATGAGAAGAGTGTGAGTGGGAGACAATACAACACACGTCTTGAGAGACAGAACAAAACAGCCCCACCTCTACTCGTCGCCCTGCGCGCTCTCCGAACCGCGCGCTCTCTCGCCACCCTCTCACCTGTCAGCTGACTCGCGCTTCACGTATTTTTGTCCTCCCGGCAGGAAGCGATTCATCATGAAACACGCGGAGGAGGATCTGCTCTCTCGGTTTTTTCTCTCTCTCTCTCTCTCTCTCTCTCTCTCTCGACAAAATCCAAAATAGAAGAGTGTTTTGGGTTTGGGGGATCAGATTCGACATTCGACACCGACATCATCGGCGCAATTACAGTGCGTGCGGACCTGTCTCTTCTTGTCTCCCTCTCCTTCCTCTCTCACTCTTTTCCCGCGCATGTGCCCTTCTATGACAATTATACCCCTTCTTCTTCCCCTCAAACGCATAGCCTACTCAAACGGGTCTACTCCGTTTCTTCTTCGCGCGCGCTTCCTTGATTTGCATGCGGATGCAGCGCTTGCCGTAAACCCTTCTGCTGCTGTATGGGCTGTATGGCTGTATATGGCCGGGCTACCGCTATGCTAATTGTCCGCGGTCACAATCGCTCACTTGTGTCGCTTTTTGACTGGCGGGCGAAGACTCGGTGCAGCGAGAGAGATCGCAAAAAGTGCGGCGCGAGTAATTTCGACCAGATTCGGACGACACACACGCGCAATTGCGCATTTTTGATCGCCGACCGCGCTTTTTTGCCCTGAAGAGTTAACTTTTTCCGGGACTGTAGCCATCGTATAGTAATCGAGTCGAAACCCGCCTCCCCAAATCTCTTCCAATGCCTTCCAATACCTTGCCCTCTTCCTTCTTCCTTCCGCGTTTTGTGAGGATCATCTGAAGTGCGATGTGCGTGGATCATCTACCTTCTGCTTCTCACCCGCTAGTGTGACCTGCTGTTCCTTCTTGGCTCTCCTCCCTCATCCCTCCTTTATTGACTTACTACTTACTAGTCATAGCCTCGGCCTACCGGTTCTCTCCCCCTCGCCAGCGCCTCTAGTGTCCGATATAGACATCCTCGAGATCACTTAGCGCCGCCGGCCGCCCGCCGCCATTCTACACACATTGCAAATCCAGATATATGCGGCCGCCCGCTGATTGACCATGTCGCTTTTTGGCGATTGCCCCGGTGATAGAAGCGCGTGTGTGTTTGCTTTGCATTTCCTCGAAACGACGTTTCAGTGCCATCCGTTCATGTAATGCGCGGTCGTCTCTCCCTCCTACTGCCAACAGTACTGCTACTGCACCAGGTAGACGTTGCTATCATTGTGTCATCACTCTGGACTAAGGAATCAAACATAAGCAGTATAGTAATGCTACTGGTAAGCGGTATACGGTAGAGGATGAGTACAGTGTTTGCAGGCGTTGTGCGGCGACTTTGAGAACGCGCGTATCGTGGGCGTGCCGGCGCTGACTTGCTCCAACTCGTCGATCCAGCTGCACTGGACGAGCAGCATCGCCTTCCAGGGACGCGTCACCGTCAAGCGGTCAGCCGATCTGCCTCTCAACACATTTCTATTCCTCTCCATCATTACTGCTACCAATTTATCACCTTGGTACGGTCGAGCGCCCGGGATCGGGATCGAACCCAATGGTGTAGTACCAAAGTCCTCCTTCGACCCCTCCGCAGAGTGAATCTCTTGGATCGAGAGAATACTTTTACCTTTACCATTACGTACGCGCTGCTGAAAAACGAAAAAAAACGGTCGCCGGTTGTGCTCTGCCTCTGAAAACATTTGTTTTACGTCGTGAAACCGCTTTCCAGAAAAAAACGGACAGCGAAAAGAAACACCCGGAATATGTATGTTATGAATTCAGGTATGCCGATTTGTGCTCCGGTGATTTCTCGTCCAATATCGCCAAGGAGGCCTCGTTCCGCATTGACATCGCCAAGTGCACGGATACGACTTATATGAACGTGGGTACATCATCTAACTTATCTTATTATGCTCCTATTCGAAGCGTATTTTCACATAGCCTGTCTTTTTTTCATCATACGACATACGACAATGAAAGCTTTCGTATTCTTCCCTCTTTACGTAATTACATTGACTGTCATTTTTCACTACCATCGTACATGTCACATGTGATCCCCTTCAGAACGGTTCGCGGCTCGTGTCTGCGGTCGTCGAGATCGGCTTCCATCCGCTCGTCGTCACGTCGTCCGATCGCGTCTTCGCCGTGCAATGCCTCGACAACACCTTCGCCGTCGTCAAACAGCGCATGCACAAGGACACTGTGTACGCACCTTGCGTCATCCGCTGCGTCATGCGTCACTTTGCAGCCACTGCCAGCACGTCATTCGGCAGGCGTCACGCTGGGACTCGTCCACCGTCTTCCACGTCGGCGATTCGATAGTGCACGAGTGGAACTGTCAGTTCGACGAGAAAGGTGACGTCACCATTTCAATATGACGTCACAGATGGTCTTTAGACAATGAGAAGTACCACACCTATCTCACCGACTGTAACGCCGTCTCGCAAACCGGCAAGCTCATCCATTTGATAGACGAAAATGGGTGGGTTGTGTGTTGGACCATTCACGTCTGTGATTGTTACGCAATAACGTTTTGATTCTTGCAAATTGCTGAAAAGGGCCTGGGCTTTCACCTCTCTCTCTCTCTCTCTCTCTCTCTCTCTCTCTCTCTTTCTCTCTCTCTCTCTCTCTCTCTCTCTCTCTCTATCTCTATCTCTATCTCTCTATCATCTGCCACTTAGCCTCGCGGATTTGGTCAAAACACGCGCATGTTGCGATATCCAGAGGAGAGAGAGAGAGAGAGACTATTCATCTAGCGCCGCCCGCCTCCGATCTATTCACTTGCTATAATTGTGGCGATAGACTACGGTCATATGCCCCTCATCTCTCTCTCTCTCACTCTCTCTCTCCTCTTTCATTCGCTTCCTCAATAGCAAAACGATACGGCGAGGCAACTGGATTGCGCGACGCATTACATAGCCGGCGACAGAAGACGCATAGCCAAATCACAGGGAGAACCGATCAAACAAAACACCAATGTTTTTGGTATGTAATGTTGAACAGCGCGGATAACTTACAGATAGAAATCATTCTATCGAAATCTCGGTGTTTCAGAATCGACTCGCAAATCGCAAGTCGCAATTCGATTTTCACTACTATAATGAATTGTAAATAGATCAACAAGATCAACGTCGTCGTCGTTGTCGCATTTGCTATTTGCTCATTTGCATTTTGAATTGGAATTTTTGGAGAGAAAAGACTTTTGGAGAGTGAACTTGATCGGCGAATGTCGATAGTCGACAGATTAGTTGAACGTAATCTTTAACTTTACTTCGCCGTGAAATCTGGAAATGGCCATATATCTGTGTAACGTCGTCTCGCAATGGTATCGGTATTTTGAAATTGGCAGAGGGAAATGGTGATAGTTTATAGCTTACGCCAGAGCGATAGTTTTCGATCTACCTCGCTTGCAGTTCGAAATACGGTGCCATAACCGTCTGCCTCTCTTGTTTTGTGTGCTATTGCCGAGACCTGAGTCTCTGTCTTCCTCTGATCTACCCCATCGCGCGCAACTTATTGCGAGCATAGAAATAGAACTATAGTTAACAGATGATTGTAACGTGGTCGTCCCCCGCAGGTGCATCATCGACTCGGAGCTGATGGGCGACCTGGTCTACAACCAGTACATGGTCAAGATATACGCGCGCGCCAAGATCTTCCGACTGCTGTCCGGAGAAAAGTACAGGTAATCTCTCTCTCTCTCTCTCCTGCTCCTGCCGCTTACCATCCCATATTTGGTGTTGCGATGTTGCGACGTAAGCCCACCATCAGCATTTCCTCTTTTCATATCCCATATCCAGGTTCGAGTGCTACATGCAGATGTGCGCCAAGGACGGCGGCTGTCGCGATCAACCCTTTGTGAGTTGTTGTTGTTTTCGTTGTTGTTGTTTACTTGTTTACACAAGCAACACCACCACTTCTCAGCCGCCAAAATGCGCGTTCACGCGCGACGAAATCGTGCAGCGATACGAGAAGAGGAACACGGAGATTGACCACCTGAAAACCGGTAATCCTACTCACTACTCTTACCAGTAACTCGGAAAAGCACTCAGGAAGTGACGTCACACTGCTTGTAGGTTTGCTTTCCGAGCAGACGTCGGTGGAGAGGCAGGTGAAGGTGACGAGCGAGTGGATCACCGTGCACAACAACGAGTACACCTCCATCGACATGCTCACCGAGCGTGAGTCGTGACGTCATCATGGTCTATGATGTCATGTGATTTTTAGGCTACTACCTCACCACCTTCATGAACCACGCGATTCGTGAGGACGCGGAGACGACGCCCGCAAAGCACTTCCTCATGGGCATCTCCTATCGCGAGCCGAGCAAGGAGGATGTGATCAAGGAGCTCAAGTCACTCAAGGCGGGTTCATACAGTAGAAGCACAACCAACACCGCTTCGCATCAGTATCGCTGCCTTTGCTGACACGACGAGAATATTCATTCAGATTGAACATCACATACCAACTTGAAATCATTTCAGCCAGCCAGAGAAAAGTCGGACGACGACATACATGTAACTCCGGTCCTCTTCACGTCACTACTGGTACACTTCCCGATCTCATACTCCTTCAAAAATATCACATTTCCAGAGTGAAGTGTCCGAGGACATCGAGTCGATCACCGAATCCATCACACTCGCCCCGGTCGTCACCAGATCGCCGCAGCCGCACACCAACGACACCACGCCCCGTGCGTCTCCGCCCATCGAGACGCGCCCGCCCTCCGCCACACCCTCAGTCATGCATCGGCTGCCGATCCACCCCCTGCAAGAGTTCAACCGCATCATCGAACCCGTGCTCAATTCCATACCCACGACAATACACAAAAGCGCTCCAACCACTGTCACTACCACTACAACCACCACTACTTCTTCAACCACCACTACTCTGCCAACCACCACTACAACAGTCCATCAGCGACTTCCAACAACTCCCATCCCTCCTTCACTCGCAACAACTACGACAACGACTTTCACGACTCCTCCGCCAACCACCACCACCACATTCCGACCCAGGCACGTCGCCACGTTGCGATTCTACGAGACAACACCAGCCAGGTGGGAAAACTCACTAGTACTCAGACGAAATTCGAGTTCAGGAAGATCGAAAAGCTGCCGGACAATGTGAAACCATTCAAGAAGAACGAACAGGTACTGGGAGCAAAAGCACACGGTAAGCCTGTATCCAACAAAGCTTGAGACATTCAATTGCAGCGGACGAGTATGTGAACAGAGCCGACTGGAGACTAAACGACGAAATAGATCCAGATTTGGCATGTGCCAACTCCACAATCAACGCGGTATGTAAAGAAATCATAGAACATGAAATCTCGTATCTTGTTTAGACACATCGCACCTGTTCGTGGTCGGGACTCGAGCAAGTGATGTTCGTATGGTCTGTCGGGTCTCTCCTCGCATGGATACTCCTCTTCGGAGTACTATTCTACAAGTACAACACAAAGAGACCGACTTGGAACGAATACAGGTAGAACACAGTCGACTGAATGATTCTAGAAACCAATTTAGAGATCGTGAGCTAGCGCGAACGATGCACCCACGCATGCTGCGACAAGAACATCCTTGGCTACATCCAGATGCCTTCGAGGAGCCGCGATCGCAGCTCAGCAAGAACGAGATAGACCTCAGCAAATTCTAATTATTCTCATTTTAAAATCTAAACCCACGTCTGTAATGCAGTTGTAGTCACGATGTCATCCCTTGCCTTCTGTACATTTCGTTGCCGCTAAATTATTCTAGTTGCGCTTAGCACTGCAAACTTGTTACTCCGTGTACTCGTCAATGTCATTCGTCATATCTACATGTCTTTCATACCTTGTAATTGTGATAAGATTAATAAAGAAAACCTAAACGACCTCGATACAAGTCGCATTTATTCGACAATAGATCTACACCAGTTTTCCAGTCAGTCGCAACGAAAATCTAAATAAACTATAGATTTATTGATTTTCTAGATTATCTTAGATCCTGTTCTTCTCCTCCTCAGCCTTGATCTCAGCGGCCTTCTTCTTGGTCTCGGACGAGACGTAGTCAGAACCCACCTAAACATAAACATGCTGACACAATCATAAGAACAACAAAATGAAACTATGATCAAAACCCACAAGGTATCCGAAGACGTGACGACGGCCGACCATCTCTCCAACGAAGAACCAGAAGATGATCTCAAGAGCGACAGCAGAGTAGACCAGACCCTCCTACAAACGACAATGACATGATATCACAACAAAACATTGTAATTACGTAGCATATAATACAAAAAAACTCACGCGAACAGAGAGGTTCTTGTAGGCGCCCGACTGGATGTACTGGACAACCTGGTTGAACTCCTTCTTGATGACGGGCCAGTCAGCCTGCTTGGGAGGAGCCAGCTCCCTCTTGGCAACACCCTGCAATGACGAGTAATCAGTGAATGAACAGCTGATTCAAAAACATATCTTTAAAAACTGAAACTTACTAACAAATTTTTTTTCACAAAACAAACAACAAATACTACAACTGGAAAAATCACCCGCAGATGTAAAATAGAATCAATGAGTGATAGACAATTCGTTTCCATCGTTTCAATAATAATGATTATTATCGCGATGTGTGCTATTTTTATCCAAAATGATAACGACACATCAATCAGATAAAAAGGAATGAACTTGATGTATAAACACTGTGAATACAACATAAATTGTGACGTGATTTTGAAAAATCACAACATTGCACGTAAATAACAGAAAGAGTACATACCTTAAGCAGTCCGAAGCGGCGAGGGAACTGCGCCTTCTGGTGGCGGTACAGCACGCCGAACGAGTTGGCGAGCTTCTCGAACATGTTCATCGGACGGGTCGCCATCCTGCTACAAAAGCGCGTAAAACATCATAAGTTCGAAAATGTGGATAGATATCATCTGCAGTGATACATATGTTGTGTGCATCGATGAAACGTAACCAACAATAACATTATAAATCAAAAAAGTGAGTTCAAAATACGTGAAAAGTGAGTCAAACGCCATGCAACAGCAGGGAGGGCTCTTTGCGCCGCCCATGTTCACTGCAACCGTTACAGTACACCCAGAGGCTTTCCGTTGCGGGACCAATTCACAACAGAAACGAGAGTTTTTGTTATTTTATCAATTTCTGGGTTTTCATTTTGAAGAATATATATCAAAGGTGCTAGCTAATATGGATTGACACATAATTACTTAATGCCTCCACGAATGTGTAAACCAATGCATCGTATCCCGTCATAACGGTCAGCCAAACACTGTCTGTCTGTTGTTGGGATCCGATTCTGTGGTCTGCGATAAATTTTGTCTAGTCACAACATATCACATTATATATCACTAGCAGGTTCCAAGTGATCAGTCGCAACATTGATCGCAGCGGCGTTCCGTTTTTGTAGCGCACCAGCAGCCACTTTGCAGGGCAGCTATTGATCTTTCGCCCAGATCGCACCAGTGGTCTTTCCTCTCTCGCTCTCCGACCCCTTTCTCCCCACAACCAAAAGTGATCGCCCACGCTTATCTAATAGAACAAGTACAAACGGATCAAATCTTGAATAGTTTGATAAAACATTTATCTCGATATATATAATTCTCTAGACTCTGCACTGCTTGGTTACAATAAAACTGGGTGCTCTACAAACAACCGTCGGGTATCTTACAGTACTCACTCACTCAAAACTTATACAGAATATTAACGCCAAGAAGTATTGTAAAAAGTCGGCTGAGAATTTGGGGGCGGCTTGCTCCTTCAGGCCAAGGAAGCGAGAAGAATGGAATGGTTCGCACGATCACAAGTACAAGTGTCTATACAGGGGCGGGTATTGCTAGGGGGAGGGACTAGCGTGAGCGGCATTTACTCCTTGGCCGCTCCACCGCGGGGGTAGTACTTCTCGAGGGTCGACTCCGGGATACGCTTGAGCATCTCACGGGGGAAGATGCGCAGAAGCTGCCATCCGATGTCAAGAGACTCGAACACAGTGCGGTTCTGAAAGGTCCACAATTACATTCTGACCTCCCCGCATTTCTCCTCCACAACTCACCTCGTAGTTACCCTGGGTGATGAAGTTCTTCTCGAACTTGGTGAGGAACTCGAGGTAGAGGAGATCATCAGATGAGAGAGCCTCCTCTCCGACGACAGCCTTCATAGCCTGCACGTCCTTTCCGATAGCGTAGCAAGCGTACAGCTGGTTAGACACGTCAGAGTGGTCCTCGCGAGTCATACCCTCTCCGATAGCAGACTTCATAAGACGGGACAGGGAAGGCAGCACTGCAAGAGTGAAGTGGTGAGATGACGTCATTGGTAAACAAGTCAACAAGTCAACACACCGTTGATGGGAGGGTAGATCTGCCTGTTGTGCAGCTGACGGTCAACGTAGATCTGTCCCTCGGTAATGTAACCAGTCAGATCAGGGATAGGGTGAGTGATATCTGAAATGAGATCATTAGTACTGTGGCTGCGACTACCGCACCCCCGGCTACCGTAACCCACGCACCGTCGTTGGGCATAGTGAGGATGGGAATCTGAGTGATGGATCCGTCACGTCCCTCGACACGACCGGCGCGCTCGTAGATGGTGGCCAAATCAGTGTACATGTATCCGGGGAAACCACGACGTCCGGGCACCTCCTCACGAGCGGCAGACACCTACAAGCAGAGTGGTGAGCCATGGACAGCGACCGTGTGACAAGCTAAAGCCGCACCTCACGCAGAGCCTCAGCGTACGAGGACATGTCAGTGAGCACGACCAGCACGTGCTTCTCGCACTGGTAGGCGAAGAACTCGGCGGCGGTCAGAGCCAGACGAGGGGTGATGATCCTGAACAGCAGCCATGACGTCACGACCAAAGTAAACAGCGGTGAACAAACCTCTCGATGGTGGGATCGTTGGCGAGGTTGAGGAAGAGGCACACGTTCTCCATGGAGCCGTTCTCCTCGAAATCCTGCTTGAAGAAGCGCGCAGTCTCCATGTTCACTCCCATAGCAGCGAACACAATGGCGAAGTTGGAGTCCTCTCCGGTGCCGTGCTTGCGGTCCGGAAGCTGGACGAGACCTGCAATGCAACACGTGAGCGACATGTAAATGAGTGAACAATGATGCTACTCACCTCCCTGACGCACAATCTGGGCGGCAATCTCGTTGTGGGGCAGACCGGCGGCCGAGAAGATGGGGATCTTCTGAAAAGGCGGCAGGGTGAGCGTGGTCAAGGCAGGGAAGAGTGAGGAGACGCACCTGTCCACGGGCAATCGAGTTCATCACGTCAATGGCGGAGATTCCGGTCTGGATCATCTCCTCGGGGTAGATACGCGACCACGGGTTGATGGGCTGACCGTTGATGTCGAGGAAATCCTCGGCGAGGACGGGGGGTCCCTGCAACCCATCATCAGTATGGCACAAGACATGCAAATATAAAAATGTACCTTGTCAATGGGCTTTCCGGATCCGTTGAAGATACGGCCGAGCATATCCTCAGACACGGGCGAGCGGAGAATGTCACCGGTGAACTCGCAGATAGTGTTCTTGGCATCGATTCCCGAGGTTCCCTCGAACACCTGAACACCCATTGATGGATTGATTGCTGCCACAACTGATCAAATGATAATGTGATATTGTGTAGGCACTCACCTGGACGACAGCCTTGTTGCGGGTGATCTCGAGCACCTGTCCGGAGCGCTTGGTGCCGTCGGGCAGGGTGATGTTCACAATCTCGTTAAACTGCGGGAACTTGACATCGTTGAGGATGACCAGGGGTCCGTTCACACCAGTCACAGTCTTGTAGACTGAAAGCGTTTGTATTTACATTTCGTTTTCTGTTGTTGCTATTGTTGTTCAGTGATGACTTATTGAATCGAGCGCGCGGTGGGATCACGACCGAAGACCACAAATCGATCGCGACCTCGTATCTCTCCCCCCCCCCCTCGCTCACTACGGTCAGCCAAAGGCATACTGATAATCGCATGGTAATCTAAACGGCACTACTATGCATATGCGTACTATGCGGACCAAATTGACCCAATGTGGGATTATGGTAATTGTACAAGTGTTACAATGAGAACTGGGACCAGTATGAAGACAAGGTAAACTGGTGTAAATACTCACTAAGACGAGGCTGAGTGTTGTAGTTACGGATGGTGGCGGTCTTGGCGCCGGTGATGCTAGTGTTGACGTCAACGGAAGCGGCCATCACTGCAATCAATCAATGTAATCAATGTTGTATCCACTAATCACTGCGCATGTTTCAATCAAACGCGTGGATTGCAATTAACAATAGCGAATGTGAAATAGTCATTCAATCAAACATGTTGGAATATGCATTAGGAGACGATTGTCACTCAAGAAAGAAAACAAGATGAAACAGCTGTTGATGCGCGCGCGAGCGGAAGAGGAACAAATGTGTGAATTGCGCGCGAGCTGAGAAATACTAGTAATTCGCATCAAGATACTAAAACATCAAGAATAATAAGTAAGTGCTCCGAGGTCGAAAGACCGTCTTTGAATTGCAAACGCATCCGAGTATCGGCAAAATAGAGACGCCCGGAGGCGGTGAAAATCAATGTGGCGGGCGCAGACAATGGAATCGAGGAAGTGGCGAGTGCGGAGCAGGCAAATGCTCATGCGCACCACTGTGGTTGTAGTAGATGGTGAGTGAATACAATCGAATGATGGATGTATGAGCCTCATGAATCGTGTCTATTACAGCCAACCGCGGGGCCACAACTGCTGGTTGATAGTTGGTCTTCAGCCTCGCGTTTGGTAAATATAGCCCCCATGAATACGAATCGCGGCGGGACCCGCGCGCATATAAATGTCAAATACGTTTCATGAAACGTCTGCATTCAAAACATATTCGAATCAAAAAAAGGTATTTCAAAAAATAAGACGAAAATGTGTTGAATTCAGTGCTATACCTATTTTTATTTTTTACCATACACTACAAAACGGTGTTTTTCACTATCTAATCGCAATTATGTAACTGTATTATTATTTTAGTTAATTATATATTTTATTTCGTTGTTTATTGATGTTTTCTCATCAATCAATTGTGAATTATGTTCATACAAGTTTTTAGAAGATATGTGTATTGAGTTCTTTGCTCCCAAGTTTTATGTGGTTAACAATGATATCAAATGTGAGCCAATTTGATCTGTTCATATAAGATCTGTCGTCGTTGATTCTGTATTTTGTCACTTCCCTTCTTTCTTCACAACATGTAAGTCTATTACTGTGTGCCATATCACCAATCAATGTCTCGTTATCTACAACAATCAGTGATTGTTATCTATCGCTCGTTTCATCGCCATTTCATTTCACTTTCAGGAAACTCAATGTCGTTGTGTACAATAAGACGCGCAAGCTAGCTGGCCACCGATTCACTATCCAAGTCGACGGACGCACTACCATATCAGAGGTGGGATACCCTGTCACATCTCTCTCTCTCTCTCTCTCTCTCTCTCTCTCTCTCACCGCACACCATCTCTTGCTGTTTCAGGCGAAACAGCTGATAGAGCAGGCGACTACCGTTCCCGCAGAGATCCAGTGGATCGTATTCGGATGTGAGTATTCATTGGCACAGATTGATTGATTGACACAGTATACATAGTATTGCTTGATTGATATGTACTGATTGATTCAGGTCGCGAGCAAGAGGACCAGGTCACAATGGACGAGCTAGGAATCCGCGACGGCTACACCCTATACTCAACCCCCACCATCGTCGAAGTCCCGTCCATGCCCAATCTCTAATAAACACTTTGCACTTTCAGAATCACATTTATACATAACATGATCAAACATTGTCAACATAATCACAATATATGTACACAAGGAATATGTCAGAGGGGGAGTGTGCACGTGTGTGCTGAGGGATAGAGAGGGAGTAGGTGCGAGAAGGCACAGTCGAGTATGGTACACTTTCCCCTAGGGGGAGAACAAAATCAACGCAACTACCTCGTCTAGAAATCGGTGTGATTATTAGAGGGTACGAAAATGCGCACGCAAAATGATCAATCGAGTCAATAGTTACCATAATACCCATCTCATACCACCATTTCCTTCTTGATCTCGCTCATCTCAACGTCTGCGGGGCGGGCGTCCTTCGAACCGGAAGACTCCTTCGCTCCCATCATCCTACAACACATTCATGACTCCATTTATGATGAAATGACTGACCCACGTATAACCAACCAGTCGACATTTAACCTTCCCGTACTAACATAATAATACAATTGTGATATCGTTACTCAATATTCGCTTTGCACATCGTATCTCTTCGCCTGAACTCGATGAGCTTGTGTTGTGGCATGGTCTCACCTGGCAGTGTCCTTGGTGAGCCACACCTTGATCGACTGGTCGTCCGAACAGGAGGCGAGCATACTCGGATCCGCCGGATTCCACGACACCGCGTTCACCTATATCAGTCAATCAATCAATAAATCAATCGTTTATTCGGAATCGTTATATTTGAATATCACCCACATCGAGAGACTATATGATGTTACCGATATAGATAATATCTTGTAATTAGTCATGGCCGTGAACAGAATGCATTGATGCATACACATGCAGACTATATCAGTATAAAAAAGTAAAGATATCCAACGGTATCTTACGTCCCTTCGATGTAAAAAAACGCCACTCACGGTTCCCTTGTGTCCCTTGAGCTTTGCGAGCGGACGCGACTCGTCCACGTTCCACACAATAACGCGTCGGTCTGCAACAACAATACTTTAGTCATAAACAAAAGTTCATTCGACATCGATTTCACTTGATCGCTCCGCGCCATCATTACATCGCATCGACAATCGCAAGAGAATACGCGCACTAGAGCCAACGGGTCAGAGAGAATATGCCCGCTATTGCCAGCCATCAATCCCAGATCTTCGGTAGTATAGTGGTTAGTATCCGCGTCTGTCACATGCGAGACCCGGGTTCAATTCCCGGCCGAAGAGAAGCTTTGCAAAATTCCAGACTACTTTTACAACATAACTAGACCAATAAACACACAAAAAGTATCAATATAAGCCATGTAAAATATGTTTGAATAAAATCAACGTACCGTCAGTGCCGGTGGCGATGAACTGGTCCTTGACGCCGCCGAACGCGGCGTGTATGACGTACTCTCCCTGGAAGGCGCCAGAGAAGGAGCGAATCAGCGAGCGAGACTTCATGTCCCACATTCGCAGACCGTTGCGCTTCGTCGTCACCAGAATGTACCTGCAAACAATGCATTCAAATGTTACCGTAGTACAAGTCATAGTCAAAACTCATAAACTACCGTACCTCTCCGAGCTGTGGACAGTGAACGAGACAATGGGGGCGTCTTCGGTGAAGATGGTCTCGTCGCGACGAATGTCAAAGCGGTACATGCGAAGCCTAAAAGTCATCCACACTTCCTTGCTGTCTCGCATCAAATAGTGATTAGAGATAAAGATACGCATTCGGATAAAAATAAGCATGTCTAACAGTCGTGGTCTGGCCGTAACACCTCACAATACAATAAGTCATTCACACTATACAATGGACGAGCTCTGAGGAGCAGGTGCCGCGTACCTGTTGTGAGTGTCGGCGGCGAGGACAGTCCGTCCGTCCTTCATTCCGTGCACGGCTCGGATGCGGAAGCCCTCCCACACACCCCACGCGTCCTGATTCGACTCAGACTTGTCCATGTCCTGAACGCATATCGGTAAACAATGATGTTTTTTTAAGTAAATAAAAGATGGGCAAGTAGAAGATAATAGCCGGATACACATCTGGATCCTGTTTCGACCCAAAAAAATGCAGACAGACGAATAGAATTGTACACAGGCTGGTTGACTTCTAAAAGTACTATCTACTATCCGATAACGACCAACAAACAGTGAGGAATTGACAATGCAGAGATAGTAGTCCACAAGTAAAAAAGAAACGACGACTCACAAAGAGCTGCAAGTGTCCCTTGAGGTTTCCGCAGATGAGGACGCGGCACTTGGCGCGGAAGAAGGCGGCCGAGGAGAAGGCGCCCGCGCCAGTCGACGCGGGATGCGAGCGGATCATGCGGTGCACCGCGCCGCTATCCACACAAAACACCGTCGTCTGCAACACACACATCATCATCAATCGACGAGTACGCGGCGGCGCGCAATTCACCTTGCTGAAGAGGAAGTCCATTAGAACATCGTCACTCACATCGAAGGGCTGTTCGTCGGTGCCGCACACGGCGAGCAGCTGGCTGTCGTGGCTCCACGCGAGGCACGACACGGGCAGGTCGCCGTGCTGCGCCGCCAGCGGAACGGACAGCGTGCGCAGGCGAGTCACGTTGCGCGTCGACAAGTCAACCTACGTGGTTTGCAACTATTCACACGCCGATGCAGATAACGGTGGTCATGTCGGATACCGTAGCGACCGTCACTCTTCACTCACCGCCCACACAGTGATCGAGCTCATGCGGCTTCCGCTCGCAATGAAGCGTCCGCACGGCGAGAACTGCACGCACCACACCTCGCTAGAGTGGTCCTTGAGAGACTGAAAACACGCACATACTTGATAGTTTCAAAGAACAAAACGGATGATAAAATGCGGGCACACCCACCTGCGAGCAGGTGAACATCTCGCCCTTTGTGTTGGCGCACACGTGGTCGGCAAAGAGGCAGCCGGGATCGACGGCCACGTCGTTGCGAAGGTGCAGCGGACAGCGCGCAATCTGCTGCCGCCATGCTGCAACACGATCGAGATGATACACAACAGGATCATCATATCACTGTGGATGATGGTAAAGGTAAAAGGTAAAGGTAGTCATTCAAGAGACTTGTGAGTACTCTGCGGGGGACTTATGAGTACGGCGACATTATTGTTTCTCTTTATGAGATAAACGCAATACCAAAAATAACTGTGTCAGCTCAGCTCACCCTGCTCGACGAGGCTGTCGAGTCTGCCCGGCGGGAGCATGTACGACGCGGGCAGCACGCGCTGTAGCCGAGCCGCCAGCTTCCTGCGGTCGTGCCGCGATCTGCAACACTTCACGTCAAAACATTCTCAAGGTCCAACTCCATTTACATCTTGTTCAAACGATCCTCACCTCTCTCCATTCGGCGCAAGGTTCTTATGAATGATTAAGTTTTTGGTACGTGTCATGATTGCTATTTCAAAAAATTATTTGGTTTGATCCTCACCTAAACTTGGCGAGCTCGGCGTTGTTCTTGGGGTTGTCGGGGTCGAGGAAGAGCATGCGGATCATGTCGGCGCGCTTCGACTCCAGCTCCTCCCTCGCAGGAAAGTCGCAGCGGATCAGGCGCAGCGCTTGCGGCGTCTCAAACATGACGGTGAGAAACTACGAACAATGCGTCTAAACCTTTCTATATCATCAACGCAACACAAAATTACACTACCTACCTCCTTTCTGGAAATGAGGTCGTAGAACTTCTCCTCGAGTATGAGCACCTTGGCGGCGTCGAGCTGCTGGGGCGTGAGGTAGTTGCGCGACTGCGCCAGTATCTGTAAACAATGTGTGAACAAGTAAACAAGATAAAAAAGCAAACATACGGAGAGCGCATCGTTCCAATGACCGCGCTGGACGGCGTCTCGGAGGCGCGCCGCGTGTGAGTTCTCCACCCGACACCCACTCTCCTGCACCAGAGCATCCACAGTCTCACTAAAACAATACGTTGACAAATCGATAACCAATCAACATGACTCACTGTAGTCCTAGGTCGCGGAGGTACTGCGCGATCACGCGCACCGTGTTTCCCTGACGCACATTGAGCGGAACGGACCTAGACGAGGCCTCGTAAACAACATTGGCAAGCGGGCTATAGACTCACTTGGGCAGTGACTGCGGGGATTTGAGCGACTTTGCTTGCGGAGAAACGCCGTTAGCTGTCTCCTGCAACGTGAATCATCACAATCGATAGCCGCGGAGTAAACAAGTGCTAGTGTACTGATGTACAGTAGGGGATGGGGCGGGTGGCGGTGGCTGATAACCTCGAATTGGATGAGCCAGTCGCACTGCATATGATGGGACGAGTGGGCAGCCGTGAACAATTCAACCAAGAGGCGCGGCAGGGAAAAGAAAAGCACGTGACTCGCCGCGTCGTTAGTCAGCCAAAACTGGTCTGCGCTCATATTGCGAGAGAGAGAAAAAGCTGTGCACACGATCAAAACAACAACACAATAAGTCCCCCAAAACGTAAGCAGAAGGACCCGCCTTGCTGGCGGCTTGCTTGAGGCGGGCAGCGACCGAGCGCCCGGCGGACCCAGCCGAACCCGCGTGCATCCTGCAACAAACACGAGATCGAATCGAACGCAAAACAACGTGAGCTGCCCCACGGCGGCTATCAGCTGATCAGGGGCGTGGCGCCCGCGGGCACTACGCTATAGACACGCAGTGTGCAACAAGCTCGCCCGGCTGACCTGGCTCGCTTGGAGGCGGGAGGGCCGGTGTGTGGAGCGTGGTCCGGCCGCGGGTCGTCGCCACTCTGCTCTTGTGGCTGCTGCGTCGACGACACGGTGGCAGAGGGAGGCACGCGCTGCAATCACCACACACGTCCCACGAACATCAACCACAACGAGACGGCGACGGAGGGACGGGCGAGTGCGCCAGCGGCGGTTTGTTGGGAATCGAACACACACCACCAGCACTGCCGCACGGACGGCAACCGGCGAGAGGCGAGACACGCAGAGCACGCGTGCGCTCGCAGAGACGCAGAGCCGCCAACCCACACTGTCCACTCACCCACAACAGTTGATCTTGCGGAGGGGGAGAGGATCGGCGCGACATCGGCACCTGCTAATGGGCGGATTTGCCTATTTGAATACTGCTAAATTGGACTTACTTTGAACATAACGCTACACGGGCGCGCAGTGATTGGATGGGATGTAGCGCAATGAACAGTGATGAGAGCACAGTGAGAGGCAATTGTGACACAGTGAGAGCGAGAGGGGAGGGGGTGGGGAAGAGGTCACCCCGGGCTATCAGAATTCTTCATAATGCGCGGGAAGCAAAAGAGAGGCGTAGAGAGATTATGCAAATGCGAGAGGGCTACAGAGATGATGACATAATCTGACGAGATGGCTCATATCGTTGCAGGTGCGTATAGTCTATGCGATGTTTCACCTGGGAAAGTGTGTGATGTCGCGGGTGGAATTGTATCTATCTCTGTCCGATCCCCTCCCATCCCCCTGCCACCATCATTTCATTCATTCAGCCCACTACTGTCAATGTCACACGCGCGGGCAGCGATGCGCGAATCTGCGGAAGCCAAAACGAGCCGATCCCATAAATCAACAACATTCACATGTGTATAATGTATGGAAGGGAGCGCCTTCCTTCTAGAAATGCTACGACAGTCGCCCCCCGTGCCGCAGCCACCCTGGGAACCTCTCCCAGCGAGCTCGCAGTTTTCCGAATACAATTCGCCATTGATTCACTTCGAGAGAGGTGCCACCCGCGGCTTTTCACTGTACTGCTTTTTCCACGTGTCTATTGAGATGGCGGTGCATTCCTCCACCGCGCAGGTATTGCCAGTCCCTGAGCTAACCTTTCCGACACTGGCCGCTACCGGAAGCGCGCGCTCCCCGGCTCGGCCCGGCATATTACCCCGCACCCTATCCGTCTCCCCCTCTCCCCCATTGCCACATAAATATCCCCTTCAAGACATATAAACGACCGCTCCACACTGCTACTTACCGCCTACTTACGGGCTCTATTTCGGCGAGATAGCGGGCCCGACCTGTCACACCCCCGCTGCCTACGACGTGCCGTCTCGGAGTCGTGTCGCATGAGTTTCGGCGCTCTTGAGCCGTGATTGGATGCGCGTCGAGTGGCCGCTCAGATGCCTCCTCAGACTCGCTGTCATCCGCACGATATGTCACTCGCATTCGCCAACAGCAGCAGCCTCACCATTCCCCATCCCAAAAACGACCCCCGGAATAGATAGGCTCTGCCTCTCCCTCTCTCTCTCTCTTCCTATATGCAATCTGTACACGTATTCGGTTTCCGGCCGAGGCGGCTCCTCGCCTCCTCGCCTGAAATCGAGAAGCTTACCGCTGCCCCGCGGCGGATGTGAATTATGGATGCGCGAAGTATCTCTCTCCGGCCCGGCTCTATTGTAGACGAGTATACGTGGTTCTCGGGTTCTCTCGCCCACCCACTCTCTGCAACCCTAGGAGTTCGCTAGGCGCTCAACGATCGACATCAGCTAGTGAGGGACTGTGTCTTGCTGCCTCTCACTCACTCCCTCTCACTACAACGTTGGCCACACAAGTTGCTCCATCTCGTGACAGCCCCCTTTTTGTTGCGCGTGTTTTCGCAATTTTTGTAGCGCAAGGTTGATCAGTGCGAGAGAGTGTGTGGAGTGTGGAGGAACAGACGGCGCGACTAGTCTTGTGCACATCTCTTCCGGCAGCGGCCCTCATTTGCCCTGTGATACCATGCCGCGTAGTCGGCTCTAGATTGAGTTCTGCGATTTGAATCTGACTGTATTCGATCATCCACTGTTTTTGTTCGAATAATTTTTCTCGCAAGCTCATCATGTGATTCGTGCTCACATCGCGTTGCCAATAATGCCAATGTGTCTCACGTTCCTAAATATGCAAACCACTTTTTGCAGGCGGCGATGGGCCTCGCCGAGTTCGTTGCGAAGAACCGCAACAACCGGAAGATCCTGCTGCTCATCGTATATGTCGCCCTCTTCCTCGACAACATGCTGCTCACCACTGTCGGTGAGTGACGTTACGGCAGATCAATGACGTCATCACCTATGACGTCACCATTTTCAGTGCCCATCATTCCCGAGTACCTGCTACGGCTCTCGCATCCGAACGCCTCGCAGATTCTCGACTTTTCCAATGTGAAACCGGCCGCCAGCGACCATGCGAGAGGAAAGCGACAGGTGTGCTCGCTCTAGATGACGTCATCTTTTCACCCCGTTGCAGGTGGTGTGGGACGACAACGCGTGGGACGTGCCGATGGCGCCGGTAGAGGACGACGACATTCCGTGGGAGGAGTCGCCGCTCGCCCCGCCACGCGACAGGCAGCGGGAGAGGCAGAGGGACAGGGACAGGGACAGGAACCGGCCGGACAAGGAGCGCGGACGCAAGCAGAGTGTGAGTAGCGATGAGAACGACGTTGCAATAGTCATGCACTGTCTAGGCCCGCGAGCGCACCCGCATGCGGCCATCAAAGCAGGAGCGGGAGGAGACGCCCGAGGAGGCCGAGGCGCGACGCAAGCAGATGGAGGAGTACAGGTACGCCATCGTGACGTCACCCGGCACGTGACATCATTTTGCAGACACAAGACTCTGGCCGAGGAGAATGTCCAGGTCGGACTCATGTTCGGCTCGAAGGCTCTGGTGCAGCTGATTGCCAACCCATGGGTCGGACCGCTCACCAACAAGTGAGTATAATCTGATGTCTGAATTGTCAAAACTCTTCACAAACATATATGACGTCATTGTTCAGGATTGGCTACTCTGTGCCCATGTTCACCGGCTTTTGCATCATGTTCGTCTCGACTCTCATGTTCGCGTTTGGCACATCGTACGGCACGTTGTGGCTGGCGCGTGCTCTCCAAGGAATCGGATCCGCCTGCACCAGCACTTCTGGTACGTAGATAGTGGACTACTTTGTTCGTACCAGATCATACTGAGCGACATTCGAGTTCGAGCTGGTAGACAGTTTCATACGATTTGTTTTCGACGGAGACTTTCACGATCAGCACAATATCATAGGAATCATTGGGCACGAAATCTTTCTGTCCGGCTCAGATGTGTATCTATGAATGTATTCATTGTACACGTATTTCGTTTGAACTGACGATCGAGTTGTTGCACTCTTTTCAGGAATGGGCATGCTGGCTCAGGCGTATCCGGACGACCAGGAGCGCGGCTCTGCGATGGGCATCGCACTCGGCGGTCTCGCACTCGGAGTCCTCATAGGCCCACCCTATGGTACGTCATCCCTGACGTCATGGACACGCCATCTGTTTCAGGCGGTGTTCTGTACGAGTGGAGCGGCAAGGCTCTGCCCTTCATTCTCCTCGCTATGCTCGCACTCTTTGACGGAGGTATGTTATTGTCGATTGATTGAAAAAAATGACGCCATTCATTTCCAGCCCTGCAGTTCTTGATTCTCCAGCCCAAGATTGACAAGGGCGAGCCGGAGGGATCGACGATCAAGGACTTGGCCAAGGTGACGTCATCTCTGATGTATGGCGAACGTCGGCGTGTTGTAGGACCCGTACATCATTGTTGGCGCCGGAGCGATCACCATTGGCAATCTGGGAATTGCGATGCTGGAGCCCAGTCTGCCACTGTGGATGATGGAGAAGGTGGGAGTGGATGTTTCCCGTTCTCTGAAAGGCATGTGAGTAGGTCTAGTCGTCTAGTACGAAGATGAGAGCTGGACGGTACGCCATGTGAGATATAACGATTTCTCATAAACGATTGAATGAGCACGAAGTTGTAGTGGCATTTGCAAACAAAGCAATTAATAAAAATTGTAAAAAAAATCTTACTAAAAGTCGTTTTTTTCAGTGGGGAGCGTCTTCGCTCGAACGCGGAGCCGCTTTCCTTCCAGCTAGTATTTCGTACCTCATAGGAACCAACATCTTTGGACCCCTCGCACACAACATTGGACGGTACGCCATTCTACCTCTCTCTGTCTCTCTATCTCTGTCTCTCTGTTTCTTTCTTTCTCTCTCTCTCTCTCTCTCAACCCCTCTCTCCCTTCTAGTTGGTTGACGTCTCTAATCGGACTGGTCGTCATCGGCTTCTGTCTTCTCGCCATCCCATCTGCCACCTCTGTGGGTGGTCTCATCATTCCTCACTTCTTCATGGGAATCAGCATTGGTAAGTGGATGGAGGGGAGTGATAACGTCACAAGTGCATATGGACTTTCGTGATAAGTGGCGCCGAGTTTGCAGACGGCGGGTAATTCATCGTCTGGCGTTTGAATGCGTATAATTGCGTGCGCAAGGGATAGGATAGGAAAAAAGATGCGATCGCTGCTCATTGTTCATTCCGCCTGTTGACGCTATTATGTACCGCCTCGTTTTTTTCGGCCAGAGACCTCGGAGATTGATAGACAGCAGAGAGCAGAGGACGTCTGTGCTGCGCAGAGTCGAGTAGATTGTAGGGGAGAAGAACATAGGAAGGAATAGAGGGATAAAGTAGTCAGGATATATTGATGAAAATCAACTTTTCACATTTCAAGGGCGTTGGAAAGAGAGAGAGAGAGAAAGAATATGAGAAAACGTTCTTGTGTACTGCACTGTAAAAGCGTGGGCTCGGTCTGGAAGTACTATAATGAAATTAAGGTTTTCATTTGTATGGTTTGTAGTTAGATATGTTACGACGACATGGTGACACCGCCCTGGTTTTTAACATCTAATAGTACTCAGATTCAAGCAAATAGTTGAGAGCGGTTGTACATTTGACTATGGTAATAAAGATACTCTTCTCCTTGCGAGTGAGACTTGATGGAAATGATATAATTTCATAGATTTGTCTATTTCCGTAAGCAAATGTACAGAGGCAATAAATCTTCCTGAATAGTGGAGGGGACTATCAGATTTGTTGAGCGATGTGGGAGACGTGGAATGAGCTGCGTGTTGCAGGCATGATCGACGCCTCCATGTTCCCTCTGATGGGCCATCTGGTCGACCTGCGACACGTGGGCGTCTACGGCAGCATATACGCCATCGCCGACGCCGCCTTCTGCTTCGCCTTCGCCCTCGGACCCTTCTTCTCCGGACCCCTCGTCAGAAGCGTCGGATTCCCCACGTGAGCGACGTGGAGGCATTCCTAGTCGACCAACGGTGTTTCAGTATGATGTACATCATTGCCGTGATCAACCTGCTGTACGCACCGCTCATGCTGCTGCTGCGCAACCCGCCCGCCATCACTCACCAGACCAACGCGGTGCAGGTGAGTGAGTGAGAGAGAGAGAGAGTGAGAGAGAGAGAGAGAGAGAAAGAAAGAGAGAGAGAGAGAGAGAGAGAGAGAAAGAGAGAGAGAGAGTGGGAGAGAGAGAGAGAGAGGAGACTGTCGCCCGTTTTCAGTTCCAGAATCACGGCGTGGAGCCGGTGGCGGAGGAGTCGTACCAGAAGGTGAACGGCGTCGACGACGTTCGGGCTCAGGCGGGCTACCAGTACGACTGGTAGCCGTCACTCACCCACACTCACCCCTAGTAGGAAGGAGGTGCACGCGGATGGAACCGCCACTCACACAACAGCTACATCAAGCGCTCCTCGCAGTTCCTACCATGACCACTTTCTTCCCGCTGTCCTGTATCATTCCCTAGTTTGATTGTGTAGACTGGGTCGCTTCCCTCTCTTTGCCGTCACCCCATTCACTAACCGACGTTTTTGTTGTTGCTGCTGAACAAAATAGCTTATCCGTGCAATACGCAAGTTTCTAGTCGTTTGTAATTTAGTTGTGAACTGTGAATAGTCGTATTTATGATGAGTATATATTTTCTTAGATATTGATGTTCAGAGTATTGTATGCATGGCCCGCGGTGTCATTTGAGTAGAGCGCAATAAATTTTATATTTTGAATATGATTTGCGTATGTTGGTTGATTGAATAAAATATACTCATTGTCAGAGTGAATAGTTTTCGATATACCTGGCTGATGGGAGCTTAGGTTGGTGTCAACGGAATCAATAGTTGCATATTTTACACGGGAGCGTCAGCTTCAGACTGAACGTATAATGGGGTATTCAGCCGTCAATAAGATTTCATTTCATTTGATTTATTTGAGGAGGCTACATTCCGCGCACTTCCGCAAGCAAGAGCGCCTGCTCGTTGATCTCTGATCTCGCCTAGCTGCCTGCGCTCTCCACCCAGACACACTCTTTCGATTTGGCGCGAAACAACTGATCTACCGATCTACCGTTCAGCCAATCACCGATGAGTTCCCGCCAAAACGGTGCGTATAAAAGAGCTGTTGTGACAGTGTATCCAATACACAACGTTTCGAACGCTAACACTACCAACTCAATCTCTTTTTTTAATTTGGTATAAATTAGCTCGCTTTTGTTTGCGTTACACTTTAATATAATTTGTATGTATCTTCTTCGATCTTACGCTCTGTTTATAGTGTTTTTTGTTTCCTAATTTTTTCCTATTCACACTTCTTTTCAAGTTCATAATAATTTATCGCCTATCACTTTTTTATCGAATATAAATGATCGCTTTTTAGAAGTATGAAGTTCTGGGCGGCCCTTGTTCTTCTTGTGTGTGCTGTGTCTGCCTATTCTGGCGAGGAGGCTTCTGGAGACTTCTCTGGAGAGGCTTCCGGCGAGTACTCTCGCTTCCGCCGCTATGCCGACTTCAGTGGAGAGGAAAGCGGAGAGGCCAGCGGTGTTGGTAAGTGGATGCAAAAATAGTAGTTGACTGTTAATGTAAGTCTGTTGTGTGATTTCGTTTGGAACTGACTGTAGAATATCTCCATGTGTTTTGTGGTATTGTAGCTAGTCTGCATCTTATTGGATAGTTTTTCTTTGCAGTCGAGTCTGGTGAGCAGTATCGTATGCGTCGCGATGCCGAGTCTTCTGGATCGGAGTACTCTGGAGCCGAGTCTTCTGGAGCCGAGTCTTCTGGCGAGGAGGCGTCTTTCCGCATGCGCCGTGAAGCCGAGGCTTCTGGAGAGGCGTCTGGCGAGGAGTCGACCCGCGCCGTCAAGGAGTGCGTTGGCCTGTCTGCCTGCTTTACCAACGATGACTGCATCGACGGCAAGTGCATTGGTCTGAACATCGGCAAGTGCGACTGCAACGCTGTCTCCTCGTTCATCACCACCTGCCAGGAGGACTCTGACTGCGGAGGACTGAAGCACTCTTGCGACGAGGTCACCAAGCGCTGCAACAAGTTTGGAGTGAGTGTGCATAGCAATTGCGTTTGGTTTTCGTTAACTGGTTCTCTTTTAGGCGTTCAACAAGTTGGGTCTGGACTTCATGGAGCAGTTCACGTTCTGCTCGTCTGACTGCGACAAGAACAACCGTGACAAGTGCAACGGACTGCCGTGCAGCACTGGCACGTGTATGTGTCCCATCAAGAAGAAGGAAGAGGAGCCCAAGAAGAATGAGTCCAAGAAGGAGTAGACCCTCTGCTCATCAACTAGTATTTACCCCCTCACTATTACTATGCCGCCGGAGCTTGTTTGATCTCATCTGTACATAACTCGAGTGATGTTTGCGTTTTTAGTGTTTGTGATGATGCTGCTATATAAAGTTTTATCTTGTTCAGAGGTTTGGAGAGATGTTTGAGCTGGAGGGAGATTATTTGGTGGTAATAATTGTTGGATTCTTCTTACTATTAGTTCCAAGTTCTTCATGTCAATTGATGAATATTTGTAAATCTAGTTCCATCTCTGATCGCATTCAATTTTGTTTTTCAATTTGACTTTTTTTTTAACTTATCGATAGTCATTTTCGACTGTGAAAAAGACACCACTGGACAATGCGTAGGTATGACTTTTCGTATAGTATGACGAATTTAGCACAGTAAACGTTTCGGTATCCTTTGTGCACATTGTGAATAAGCGCTGTATAGAACATTATTCACTGGCCAGCTATTTAAAAAATTGCCTACGGAAGTATTTCAAGTAGTGTGAACACAACATGCAAATATTTCTCATCTCTACATTGTTCTTCTTTTCATTGTGTCGTGCAAGGTAACATCAACTCAGTAACGCTTTCCACTCGTTATGTCACTTCAGCGACGACTCTCATGCATTGTCCACTCTGCCCGACCCGCTCCACCCCTGTCACACGTCGGTGGAGTGTTTCCGCGAGAGTCTCTCGCAGCACGCGGCGTCCCAGCGGGAGGGACTGGCGAGCGAGCTGGCGGCGATTGAACACGACTGTCCCTACGCGGCCTCCATCGTCCAGCCGCGCGATCTCGCCGCCGCGCCGCCGCCGCTGCACAACGCCACCCTGCGCCAGCTGGTGCGCGCGTTCCTCTCGTTCAACGCGCGGGTGCACGCGGCGCGCGGCCGGCTCGACTACGCCGCCTGCTACTGCAGCCACACGTGCGACGAGCGGTTTCTGTTGTGAGCGAATCTATGAATACATCGTTTCAAACTGGTTTATGTATGAGAGCACAACAGACAACAATATGAATACACGCGGACGGTTCAGTTCCTGGCGTAGTTGGTGAGAGTGGTCTGGAAGGCACGGGTCTGGTCGACCCGGACATTGCTGGCCGTCGAGCGGAAGCGGGAAGGCAACAGGCGGTAGAGGGCCTGAGGGAGAGGATGAGAGGGGGAGGGCAAAGGAGAGAGGGGGATAGGGAGAGAGAGAAATAGCGATATCACCTCTCTGACATCGTTGTTCATGTAGAGCATAGTCCACGGCGGCAGCGACACCATCATCATACAGTTAAAGAAGTACTCCTCCGTCACCCACGCCATCAGGTCTGAAGTCTGTGTTTTCATTTCATGTTTGCGATTCCGACTAAACATTCGTTTTTGATGTGCTTTGCGTGTCGTAGAGCCGAACGTACTCTCCACACTTGTATTGTGTGAAGATATGATGAGCTCGAAGTCTATCTACGCTTTTTTGACTACAAATTACTTGCGATTGTCCTATTATTTTTTTGATTCAAGAAAGATGATTCAGATGATTTGGACAGCAATCGTTAACATGTGTTTAATGTACCTTGCTCTACAAACATTAATTACTTATTGGCAATTACATCTGTCACACACATACATGGACACCTTTTTTGAGTCGTCCTCGCAATTAATATCAAATGAGCCTTCGCACAAGGTTTTTTTTTAAATTTTATAATTGAACAAAAACTAACAAACATCTGTCTTTAATTCTGGAAGAAAAAATAATTGAGAAAAAAACGTTCCTTTGGTAAACAAAAAATGAGAGAAAGTGAGAGAGAGGGAGAGGAATAAGGAGAGAGAGAGAGAAAGAGAAAGAGAAAGAGAAAGAGAAAGAGAAAGAGAAAGAGAGAGAGAGAGAGAGAGAGAGAGAGAAAGGTGGCGACTAATCTACTAACCAGTAGTAGTGAACTGCATAGCAGGTATCATGATGACCATGCGGACAGCCTCGACCACCATGGGTATGAACATGATGACGGAGCAGATGAGCAGATTGCGCTCCACCTTCCCCCGCGAAGACGAGTCCTTCAACGGGGCCTGTTAACATTGAGAACCGCGCTGTCAGTACTTTCGGAAATCGAGTTTCGGTGTGGACAGAGGGCAGTCGCAAATAGTTGGCTGATCGAAAAGGTTTGGTTTCCGACGCAAAGCGAATTTTTCGTCTTTCGTCGTTTGAGAATGTAAAGAGATTTGTAAATGAGACCCCACTATAATGTATAATGAATAAAAATGTGGTGAATATATTTTTTCGGTTTGTGTTGGTGTGTTGGTTGGCCATCGTCTCTGAGGCCTCGAAGCACAGCGGGCAATTATGAGTCTGTCACAATAAATAAATAAAGAACGTGAAAAAGATTTTGAGAAAAAATGCTGGTGAACAACCCAGTTTCGTCTCCTATCACCATGATCTCCTATCAATATGCACTCACCGCGATGATTCTCCTTAGTCGAGCGATGGACACGCCGTACATGGCTGAGCAGGCGAGCGTCACTCCCACAGCCAGCACCACGCCCTGGTACGAGTCCGCCTGCCACCATGTTATGAACATGTTGTATTAGACAAAAATATGCAGGAATGATTACATGAAATCAGCAAGGCACGCATCCGATTTCGGTCCCTTTCACCAGACCGAATGTGTGATCCTACCGGGCGGGAACATCATCAGTGATGAACCGGATGTCATTCGGCGCAAAAATCTATGGCAATGTTAGGTTCCTATGTGTGATTTCGTTTTGTAAGCGTCACAATGTTTCCGAATGGAAAAACAATTATCCATTTTTATGTGTGTTCATGTATATGTTTTTCTTCCTCATTAGTCACGTAGCTGGAGAACAAAGAATGTTTTAGTGTTCCGCTTTGTATTCTGATTAGATGATTGACGCATTCTATTGTTCTATTCTATGCTCATTGTCACGTCATGAAACATTGCTAGAAACCTTTGAAGAAGCGATTTTCTATGAACCAAGTTCGAATCTTATGTCTTATGTTGTGCGTCGGTGACACGAACAACAGCGTAATCGCAAATCATACACTTCTAACCGCCCCACATGTTAATTATCTAAAATTGACGCTGCACTCGTGTACTCGTGTTCAAATAAGAAGCAGACAGTGTGCTCTACAGTACACCGCACACACATGATTTCGAAACGATACGACCATACGATGAGATAGGTCACTGGTCCGAAAACTTAGCATCTCAGCTCACTGGTTCGAATCCTTAGCATTTCGAGACGAACATGAACATCGTACGTACATGGGAGATGTTGACGGTGCCGGCGAGGAACATGATTCCATTGGGAAGCAGGCGGTAGTAGACGGCGTGCTCGACTGTGTTCAGCACAGCCACGTTGTACACAACCGGCAGCGCCCAGTTGGCTGCGATGAACGCGTATATGCGCGCCTGAAACTGGCGCGCGTCTCCTCTCAGTGCGGTCAGTCTCTCTTCGCAATCAATTCCGTGTATCTATAGGGACGCAAGGCATTCCGAAGTGTTCGGGAGTGTTCGGGAGTATTTCTAAGGCGATCCGGGAGCGATCTAGGGGGAGTTTCGAAGAGACTGGACGCAACATTTTTCCAGACAGCCACTGGCCTTTGTCCACACGAGGTGCTCCGGTGTTGGCAAGCTGCAGTTGGTCAGACGATTGAGCGCGAACGGCAGAAATCCGAGGTAGGTGATGGGGCGCAGCGTGATCATTGTGTAGTACTGGAACTTGGCTTGAAACGTGTCCACGCCTTCCTAAATAGCAATAGTTACGATTGTCACACGATCGCTCATGTCATACGCTGAATAAGTCGAAATAACGATATTTTCGCGGTCGAAACAACAACTCGATAACGATGTATGTGTAAACTCGAATGGCAAACTGAAAACGGTTTTAAAGAATCATAAACGCAGAGATTGTCATACCTCATTGTAGAGAAGCAGATAGAAATTCGACTGCTTCTTCTGCTGTTTGCACTTTTTGTGGATCACGTAGATGATGAGAATATACAGGATGAGTGATATATTAGTGATTACGGAAAACACAATGTGATAATAGGGAATGGGTGGCGGTGGCGTGGTGGCGTTTGTAGGGTAGATGTTAGCGTACATCTGCAATTTGTCAGACATTTGTGCAGTGTGCAGCAATCAAGTGTGCAATCGTATATGAATATGCAATTATTTGTGAGACACACCCGAATTATATATCGCAAACACCTGCATTGAAAGAATAATAGAGTGAAAATGCTATTTCGCAATCAGAATAGCAATCAAATCTTAGGCACTGTACTGTACTGTTCGAAAACGAGATGTTGCAGGAGTAACAGAAACGTTTCAGAGATGATGAGGTTGAGCATTTCTTTATTGCAAAAACAATGACAGCGCAGGAATCTAGAAACTGTGTTTCGCGAATTCATATTCAACTAGCGCTTCCGCTGTCTTTACACACTGTCGTAGAATTCTTTAATGATAGGGGTTTGAAATTCGTATTTGCTCTTTGTACTTCAAGAAACCCAAATATATGAAAAAATAGAAAGTTCAATACCGCACAATAGAGTTGTTATTCACGAATTTTTCGTGCTGTTTACACAATTAAAGAGGCTAGAAACGATGCAGTGATTTTCTGTTTTGTCACTAGTGTCTTTCACTGAAAAAACAAAGATATGAATCAGTTGTTCACAAACAATCACTACCAAACTAAAAATACCGTCGTTTAAACATGAGAAGCAAATAGGGGTTGTCTGTTTGATGAGATTTCACGTTTTCAGATTTCGCAGAATCAACACGTGTGGCGATGAATCACTAGAATAGTTTAATTGAAATAGTTTAACTTTCGTTTTGTGTTTTTGTCTGTTGCTGTTTTCGTTTATACCAATTATTTCCGGTGTTTTAATGTATTCCCGATTTCCTGACTTTTTGACTGACCACCAATTTCGCTACTCTATGTCGTCATACCGTTGTTCCTTGTTTAGAGTTTATATTAATAAAGAATATTGATAAAATATATCTTTTAAAATTTTAATGTGTCTGACAAGCTAATTCGAACACGAGTTCTCAGAACTGTCAAAACTAAATACATTTTCTTGATTCCATATGCTGAAAACCTAACTAAATACATTTTCTTGATTCCATATGCTTGATTCCATCGCGGGTGATTTTCAGCAAATTTTCTACGGAGGCAGGGGCGAGGCGAACAGTGTCCGCTCCCAACCGACCGACCGAATGCAACACTTCTCTCTCCCTCTCTCCCTATCTCCCAATCTCTGTTCCCCCTACCTCTCTCTCCCTCCCTCCCTATCTCCCTATCTCTGTTCCCCCTCTCTTTTTTTTCTCTCTCTCTCTCACTCTCTATCCTCTCACCTACCCGGTCAAGGGGCACATCGAATACGACCTTCTGTAGCGAGACTCGGAAGTAGTGAACGGACGAGAGAGAGAGAAAGAGAGAGAGAGAGAGAGAGAGAGAGAGAGAGAAAGAGAGAGAGAAAGAGAGATTGCAAGTGGTGGGATGAGACTGGGAATACGATCGCGATGAAGCGCACTCTGGGTGTTGTCTTGTATGAAGTGGTGTTCCGTACACAACATATTCCATATCTGCTGATTCACGAGCAGCTATGTACTGATTAAGACGGCTCTTTTAGGATAATGGTAATGAGAAGGCAGAAAAATGATTTTATTTCATTTTGTTTATACAGGAGACTGGCTTCCTTCTAAAATAACATCATTTCCTTTCTATCCAGCAAAATATTTATCACAGTTTTTGTATTTTTATTTGAAATATTGATTGTCTCCTTAGTCATATCAGTGTTAGAGAACCGACAAAAATCGTTTATGATTTGCGATGAGTCATGTTGTGATTGACGCCTGTGCACTACATTCAACACATGTTAGAATCAGACTTTACCACACAAACAGTTGGATATTATAAATAAATTGTAATAGTTTATTGCATATACAAAATTTTGAATAATTATAATTATGTGTATGTGTGTTGGAATTTTAATTCTCTTCCGGAGCCGTTGGCGTCTGCCCTTCAGGATCCTAAAGTTAAATTAAAATAAAGATATCTGATTCTGATCGTGATAGTACCCTTTGTCCCTGTTTTGCCTCATTCTTGAAGAATTTTCCGCATCTATAATTCTCGTTTCATTATTCCCTTATGATATCAAACCTGTAGAAAACCGTTCCGTACCAAATATAGCCGAATACCGTGAATATTGCGCTCAAAATCACCAGGATGAAATATGCTATAAATATAAATGATGGATATCAAATGTTCAAAAATATACCAATATGAGACTTGTAGTAGCGTATATAGTAGTCCAAATCTCTGTTGGAATTATCAAACTAAAATATATTGTAAACTCGTTGTGAAAGTTGAAATATCGTACCACTTGAATGTCGAAAAATCCAAGAATGACAAACGTGACAAAAAGCGAATATGCAATTGCAAGAGTAACCGCAATGATATACTGAAAGTGGATCCGGTAATGAGATGAGTAAAATAATTATAAAAAAAACCTCATAGACTGCGTAGACGAGCATGACGATCCACCATTTCGAGTGGAAGGATATGACGAGAGCGCAAGCGAATGCAAACGGAACCACAAACGAGTACACCTATGTTGAACCAAAAAAAGATACACAGACAGAGTTTCGCGGGCTCACGTATACGGTGTGGAGAAAAAAGAAGTTGAACACAACCAGCAACAACACCTGCAGAAGGTTGGCCCACACCAGAATCCTCGCCACATTCTGAAAGCACAACTATTCGGGAAGTCTCCAGGTCATCCGACCTGAACGTGAACGTTCCAGCAGCAGAGGAAAACGTTGATGGTCTCTTTGGTCATGGTGCGATTGAAACTATGCAAATATTGAAATGCATTATATAGCGAAAAACCAGAGACGACGGGGGCGATGTTGTGGTGTGATCGTGTCAGCTGTGGGAATTCCACAATTTCAACCTGGTGACTCAAATGCTGTCACGTCCAGATTAATGTATTGAGGGGTTGATAGAAGAATGCGGTTCGATAAGTTGCATTTTGTCTATGTACTTTGTTCGTCTAGAAAAAGAAAAAGGTAGATAAATCGTTCTCTTTCCATTTCTTTGGCTCTCTTTGTCTTTCTGTCTCGCTCTCTCCTTCCTCTCTCTCTCTTTCCCTCTCTCTCTCCCTCCCTCTCTCTCCCTCTCCCCTCTTCCAGTTGCTACATGCAAGGTGATATCCCCTGGAAGCTCTCCGAGCAGTGGTAATCGAGTAATCTGGCGGAGTGTGTAGTCACACACGTGAGTTCACTCTCACACCCTCCCCCGCTCTCTCACTTTCACTCACTCTCTCTCTCTCTCACCCACCTCGCACCCTCCGCTCTCTACATCGATCCCCCAGGAGACATAGCAGAGTGAGTGAGAGAGAGGGGGGATCGCTCGCTCCTCCCTCTCCTCCCTCTCTCCCTCTCTCCCTCTCTCCCTCTCTCCCTCTCTCGGGCCACCAGCAATCACACAATATGCAGTATGCCGCATAGCATGGACCTGCTCGATAAGATGGATCTGCGAGGATCGCAGGTACGCGCGTTTTTGTTGTTTTTGTTCACGGCGCTTGTTTACGCGACAACGCTTCCTTGTGTGTTGTAATAATGAGTGGAGAGTGGATAGTATGAAGGAGGTGCGGCAACCGCTGTTATCGTCCTCAGCCATTCTCACGATATGAAATATGCCAGCATTTTATTTTAACTTTACCGAATGGTATAGATTTTGATTCCCAATTCCAAATATTTGCTTTTCTGCCGATTTTGCGCTTCTATCCACAACAGTGGTAACGCATGCGAATGCTTCCAAGCGTTTTGAGCCCCGTTTTCTTTTTTGCTGTTCTGTGGACGATGTGTGACTTTCAGGTGATCAACGTGGAGGCGTACAGGAGTATACTGATCATGCGGCGGCTCATGCTCGCCGCCGTCCTGCTAGCATGGGTACGTTTCACTCATACGTTTCATCGATACGTTTCATTGATACGTTTCACCGTGACGTTTCACTGTTACGTTTCACTGCGCCATAACATTTCGTGCCAATATCGCATGTTGGTTGTACGTTTGGAGTCGCCGAAATTCTCGCAGATAATTACATGGTGGTGTAGGATATGGGGCGACGCGAAACAATACATCCTTCTCCCTCTCTCATTCTCTCTCCTTCCTTTTTCGGTCGAGTGGTGGTTCCTTGTCAAATGAGAGAGCGGACGCGGAATGTGCGTGTTCTTGGCCGCTCATGTGCATAGCGGACAGAAAGAAAGTGGCATTTACTAATCTCTCCCCTACTTTAGCTCGGAGTCGCACTGCTCATTGCCGCTCTCTGCACACCCAACTGGGCAATCATCAACTTCATCAACACGGAACTCGAACATGTACGTCTCCTTCTCTCTCCCTCTTTCCCTCTCTTTCTCTCCCTCGTTTCTTTCTCTGATTAGCATATTGCAGGTGGCGATCCAATTAGGTGTGTGGGGCGAGTGGCGCACTCGCAAGAACGAGTACAAACGAATGAAAGGTGAGCTCCACTCAAACACCCTTTCATTGCTGTCTATTCTATCATGTCCGGTGGTCCTTTCCCTAGGGAGTTGCCCTCTCCGGGCACGTGAGCAAAGGGTTCAGTGGCAATTTACTTGATCCCTCTTCGCTGCTCTTTCTCTCTCTCTCTCTCTCTCTCTCTCTCTCTCTCTCTCCAATCAGCTGTTTCACATGTGCGACGAGCCAAAAAAGAGCGCAGTGGAGTAATTAATTCACATTGATGTAATAATGCATTTCAGTCGAATGGATCCCGCACTTTCCGGAATCACCCAAGAACGTGTTGCGACTGGCCGATGCTGATTTGAAACGTGAGGGCGGGGAGAGAGAGAGAGAGAGAGAGAGAGAGAGAGAGAGAGAGAGAGAGAGAGGGAGGGAGGAGGCATTTCACATACAGTTGTTTTCCTCCACTCTGCCACATCCCCCTAACAACCCCAGCGCACGTAGGCTCGTTAGCAATGGAGCACTTTGATTATGCCTCGCTGACTCGGCAATGCGGCTCGGCGATTTGCGATTCAACTTGGAGTCAACAAGCCTGAGGCCTGGGGGGATGGCTCTCGAATGTCGAGTGTCTCGGGGTAGTCTTTGATTACTGCGCGAGGCCAGATGGGAAGACGGGGAATGTGTAAGAACGATAACTATGCCACATGCACTTCTTCACTTCCTCTCGCTTTTATTCCCTCCTGCCTTGAAATTAGTAGTTTCTCACTTGGGCTCACAACAAATAACAAAAAGGACAGTTGTGCCGGAAAGAAGGGGCGATGGTCAATGCACATATGTGAATGAGGCATATGGACAAACTGTGAACGACGAGAGGAAATTGAAACTCTCTAACCGGGTACATTCCTCATTTACTCTGCATCTCACTCACTGCTTATACAAAACAAGCTGGTTCGAGACGCAATAAGCCGTGTTTACGTACCGTTTACGAAACGTCCTACACAGACGAAAAGGAAATGGGGGTGTAGACGCGTTCAAAAAAAGTCTAGTAAACCATGGTATTGTAACTGCAAATACAATTGAAGTCAAATAAACGATATTTGCAGACTACTACCGCGCGCAGGCTGCGTTCGGAGTGATCTCACTCGTGCTTCTGGTGGCTACCAACTGTCTGGCGGTCTACACCTTCTACCATCATCGCTATGTCTTCAAGCGGCTCACCGCCTGTCTATACGCCGTCGTCGGTACGTGCTTGGCTTCTCGTTTCTTGTACAGTGTACACACATCTTATTCATTGTTTACGCGACAACTATAGTGATTGGCAACGACAATCGAGAGCAAAACACTTGTCGCACGCCCGGTGTTACTCTTCTCTCTCCCTCTCCCAATCTCTGTTTATGCAATCGAGTGGCTCTTCTCGAGACGCTCCATCGATCACTGGGTGCAAAATCACACGTGTCGTCCGTGTATATTATTTATCTATGTCTGTCCCCTGTTCACACCATTTCTCGAACCGCTGCTTGATTGTTTTGCCACAGCGAAAGTGCGAAAGGAAACGGGTAACAGACTCATGAATGCCGTGGTGCCTAAATGAATAAACAATACATATTTGCAACAGTCAAGCCATGAATAGATTTGTGTGGAGTAAACAATATAACTGAGAGGTTTCTAACAGCCAACATAACAACCTACAACCCTCACTCATCAGCAATAATTAAAATGGTCGGCTATTAGACGTATGAGACAAAAACAAAACAAAAAACCAAGGTGGTATAGCGGTATAGCGTATAAGTATAGAACAAAAACATGACACGACAAAAAACGTCATACACATTCGTTTTTTTTTTACACATTCAGATTTTTTTATACATTTACGTATATACATTTACATACATTTGTACATTGTACATTGCAGCCATGTGCATCGTGGTGACTTGCGAGGTGCTCTCGAACAGTGTGGACGAGTGGAACACGGCCATCGCCCACGCATCCAAAGTCAGCTGATATCGATTTTCAAATATCGAATTTATTACCGTAGTGTGAAACTCCAGACGTGTGCTTTTCGTTACGTTGCTATAGTTGCAGACCGCTGAGGGTTATGCGTGTTTTACACTCCTGGGGTCAGTCGAAGACCCTCTCGCTCTCTCTATCCTCTCTCTATCCTCTCTGTCTGTTTGTCTGTCTCTCTGTCTCTCTCTCTCTCTCTATCCTCTCTCTATCCTCTCTGTCTGTTTGTCTGTCTCTCTGTCTCTCTCTCTCTCTCTCTTTCTCTCTCCTTCTCCCTATCTGCCCGTATCACTTTCCTCTAGGGAAACGGGATACCAGCCCCCATGATTCCTCCGTATCTCTAGCCTCTCCTCTGTCAACTTCCGCAATATCATCTGCCTCGAGAAAAAATGGCAATGGCCGTACACCAACTTTTTCACAGAATAGGCGAGGAAATAACGGGAATCCATCATTGCAAACAGGTGTTGTAGAGGAAATATGGAGGAAATTTGAACGCTACGCTCCGAGAATAAAGGCGCCATGCAGAGTCAGAAAGGGCTTTTTTCCTCATATCGACAAAAATGTTTCACCTTTCATGGACCCAAAAAGAGAAGTGAAAATCGTGGAGATAATGAAACTTTAAAAAAAATTATTTTTCGAGAAAAAACAACTACTGAACAACTGAACAAAACAACAACAACAAAAAACGTTTGCAGACTGGCTACTGGGACTATGACGCTGCGAAAAAGACGGGATATTCGGCATGGATGGCGTGGCTGGTGAGTAGATCGATAATCGATAATAGATAATCGAAAACTTGATAATCGCATAATGCGAAGCCACACTGTTTTTTTCGTGCATTTTCTTTTGTCGATGAAGCCTCTGATTGGTGTTTCAGGTGGTCGCAATTTGCGTCTTTGCTTTCTTCATCTTCTTTGCCGCCAGTCATAAACAGAAGGTGACTTTTTAATTAAAAAGTGCACGTGTTTTCAGATACGAAATATGTGAAAAATGTATGTCATTTACATTTTAAAATTTAAAAAAAATACAGGGAGAGCACGCGGCGACAGCGGAGCTCGAGATCGAGGACCGGCCGATCCACGTCGGGCGGTAGATCAGAGCTCTGATCTATCAAAGGTAGATCGCTTCACTGATCTACCCACGTGCGGCCTCAAGTGCACTTCCTCTCCTCCCCAGCCCCTTTCTACCCAATCTCATACGATATCTGTGTGCGTATTTGTTTGTCATTGTGTTTATGTGACGTCATAAAATTAACTTTAAAAAACTATTGGGCTATTTACCAATTTAACTGAACAAACGCGATTTGTTTTTATAATAATAATTAATAATTTATTACAGTTCACACTGTGCCACACACAAAAATATGATGAAAATAAAGAAAAAAATCAATGCAACAAATAAGTGCGTATCAATCTGTAAGACCAGCAGTTTCAACTAATACCCACCCCTGCCTGGAGGTGGCGTGGGAGAGCGGGCGGAGGAACCCGAGTGAGCACATAAAGAGGCAATGCACTCTGGGGCAGGCACCAGTTTCCACCACGGTAACGTCTCGATAACAACACTCTAGAATCAAGGGGAGGGGAAAATTGCATCTGATTGTAAAAGTAATCATAAGGAAATGGGTGTGATCGTGTGTGCTAGTGTATATGGTAAGGGGCTCGAGATGGGGCAAAGACGTGTATGAAGTTGTCGTTGGTGGTTCTTGTTGTTGAGAATGTGTAGAGTGTGCGCCAAGGATGGATGGATCGTCTGCCCTCGATGAGAATGGACTCGAGCCCGCGCGGCCGAAGAGAAGCGTGTAACAGCCGACGTGCCGACGGTGAACACAGCAACATGCCTTACCAGCACAACTCACCCGTGAATCAAAGAAACATAAGAGAAAAGATAGATAGTGAATCAAAGAAACATAATAGAAAAGGATCGAAAGGATGAGAGTCAGTTTGCCAGACTGAGAATATGTTAGAATTTCGCGCAGTGAAAAGACGAGGATACGCTTTAGTCAGAGTGCAAATGTTCCTGGCAGTTCGCAGAGTGAAGTAGTTATGCCTAACTGTATTGCGAGTCGAATGTATTCTCAGAGCAAATGAACCATTCCTGCCACGTGTAGGTTTCAACTTGAAGTACTGTGAGAATCGCGTGGCTGTTTCGTTGCGTCGCATTTTGAAAGCGAGCGTGAGATCATGGTTTTTGTTTGTATTTCATTTTTATTTCGTCAATTTTTTTTTGTATCAATCACTTTTCGAATAATTACTATGATGAAAAGTACCATTGATCCCAGTAGAATCTAATCTGTCAGGCTCGTGAGTATTGTGACAATACCTCCAGCGGACGCGCAAAAATCGAATTACGCCGCCAACCCCATTGTCAACTCCCATCAACCCCAGGTCGCGGCAATTGTCGCATGTTTCATTTCGGCGCTCCAGTTGTCTTATCAGTGGCTGTTTATTGATGGATGGCGTGGTTGGATGGGTGCGCGGGCTGCGCATTCGAACCGAGCCCCTCATTCTACTCCTCGCAGCATGCAACACGGCCAGGTGGGTATTGGAAATGAACAATGACAACATTTTGGTATATTGTAACCCTTACAACTTCCCGGAAGTGTATTGGTGAAAAAGTAGTAGTTATTCCGTTTTCTTGTGACCGATTCAAAAAAGTGGCATAAACCCTACTGTCAACTAGTCAACTAATCTGATTGTAGAAGCATCTGCTCTCCGTCATTGGCAGAGGCGAAGATGCGGCGAGTCTACACCCCACCGCCCGACATTCACGGAAAGGTTTCACATTAGTGTATATACGGAACACTATGCAATTATAATATATACCTAAAACTATCATATTATATATTATATACTGATATACATCATATATATCATACAATATATTTCATATTTATTCCTCAACCGCTTCAAGAGAGTAATCGCATGTTTCCAGGAGCTCGACAAATTTTTCAACAAGAAAATGGTGGAATGGGACAACTACTATGAGTACGTGAACCTGCCGACCGCTTGCATTGTGGGGATTATATATGGCGAGTTTTCCATTTCCATTCGTTGCAATGTGAGTGCGCCAGCTGATCAGCTGTCAATCAATACGCACGGGGTCACCTGTCCGCACTATCTTTACCATCTCTCTCTCTTTCTCTCTCTCTCTCTCTCTCTCTCACTCACTGTTTCGAACTGGACACTAATGACATAAAATATAGTTAAATTGGTATATAAAGGAAAATATGTAATAATTTAGGTGGCTACAGCGATCACTACGGTCGAAAACTACCGCTGCTGATCGGAATAACCTCCGTTTTGGTGAGCTGCGAAATTACAAATCCAAAAAACCAAAGTTTTTGTACTCCTAAGTAAATTGAAACACATACACGAATATAACACATTCTTAGATTTCAAAATCTAACATTTCAGTTGGAGAATGCGTTTCGTATGCTGATCTGGTCGGAGCAGACCGACTGGCCGCTAGAATGGCTTTTCCCACTCGCTGCAGTGAGTTGGAATAATAATAATTTATACGGTCGCATATAACACGTGAAAAAGAAGATGCAGGAAAAGAATATCAAATGGGGAGCCACCGTTTGAAAGCAGCAGTGGAAGTCGTCGTCGCCCCCCCCCCGGGAGCGGCAGACGGTGTCGTTAATGCACTTGTTGTCTATCAGATCAGTCAGATTCCGACATACCCTGTTAGCATGATGGGTACACCACTATCATAGACAATCCTGGGAGAGAACTGAGTTGACTTGGCTGGAACAGTTCGCAACTGTTCTTTATATAGAGGCTCCGTGATTACTAGTACCCAGAGCAATGAACGATTGATTTCACAGTTTTCGCACTATCATTTTCCACTGGTAGCTGTACCCTGGAATGAACAATAATGTTGTCCTCTACCTACGAAACACCAGGGACCAGTGACGTTCCTATATAAAAGTAATGAATCTCCGCAGATATGTGGTCTACTCGGCGACTTCACTCTAACGATGAGCTGTGTTAACGCCTACGTCACAGATCAGTTCCCCAACAAAACGAAGGTGAATTAAAATTTGCATAATCACTATCCCAAACTTCTTAGAAGATCGTCTGTGAGATTTTGTTGTCAAAAATACTATTAACTAATGTTTGTCTATCCGCGGCCCATTATGTGATTCATACAATCATTTCAGCTGTCTTTCCGAATGATCGTCGTTTCTATCGTGTTCTCCCTCGGATCTCTCATGGGCTCGCAAGTCACCAACGCACTTCTCTCCATAATTGGAAGGATCGCTATTCTTGGCTTGGTGCAAGGTACTCCCGTCAAATTTGTTTTCCTCAGATCATCTCATCTGGCACTATTCATTTTCTGGCCTTTTACCAAACGTAATGCGCAGATAGTGCAGATCTATGTGAATAAGTCGTCAACAACACTTCTCTGTCCATTACAAATGAAATTGAAATTTTTTCGGAGTGCTTTGGTTGTGATTGCATAAAGCACTATACAAGTGTAGTTGAAATCCCATGTTTATGTGTGATTGTGCAAAGGCAATGTATCTGATTGCTCCTCTCGATTTAGGCGGCTACGCTGTTTCTTTTCTTATTGGATCTGTGACTCTCGACGAGAATCAACAACAACAACGACAACAGCTGATGCCAGAAGGCGGAGAAGAAGAAGTGGGAGGAGGAGGAGGAGGAGGAGGAGGAGAGGAGACGGACGGAGTAGCGGAAGACAGCGCCGAGCCGCCGATACGGTAAGTTGAAACGTGCGTGTGTCGTGTGTATGTTTAGTAGAGTATACATTATGGTTTCAAATATAAGATCCTCAGAGTTGAATTGAAAGTGGTTAATAAAGAATTTGTCTGCAAAGGTCGACTGCACTTTTAATCTTTCTGGCATATCCGGCATAAGCAGTTTATATTGTTGTACTAAATGCAAAAATCACATTGTATAGTGCTAATTCAAAAGCAGAATACAATAAATACAAATCATAAAACTTTCAGTTTGTCGCACAAAGAGCGAATGGCGCAGTCGTTCCGATCTTTCTACGACTCCTTCAAAGTGAGCGAGTCGCCTAGAATCTAGTATAACTGGTAGAAGTAAAAGTTTTTCCAGTATACTAGCCTTTACTAGTAATGAAGAGCTGTATAGCTTGCGCCAGAGCGATAGTTTTCGATCAACCTCGCTTGCAGTTCGATATACTGTGCCATAACCGTCTGCCACTATTATTTTTGCGCGCTGTTGCCGAGAGCAGACTCTCCGTCTTCCGCCGATCTGCGCAACTTATTGCGAGCCATAGAATTATAGATATTCTCGCTGCCGCGCGCCGGCCACCGCCGCCTCTTCCTCCACCTCTGCTTCGCAGCCAACTTCCTAGACCAACTAGTGTTCGGAGAGGAGAAGAGTGAGTTGTTGTTTCGTCTCTATTGTTGAAGAGTTCAAGTCATATCGTGTACACATAAGGGGAAACAGAGTAAGACAGCATAATGAAGGAATGCATACGGTATGAGAGAGGATATGAAATTGAAACCTACTTTTAGTTAGAAGTAGTTGGAAGGTGTTGTGCCAGGCATTACGGGGCAAAGTTTGAAGAGACGGCTACTTTCTCATTGCAGGTCTGATCGGCACGTACACTCGCCTCGCGCCCTTCCACTGGGGCTCGCATCAGTACGCGAGATACAAGGGACTGCGCCCCATCATTCGTGAGTACACTCACAAGAAACTGGTAATGCAAGTTCCTGTTTTTTAACTAGTTTGTGGCAGAATCTTGCCGCCTTCAAGTAGCGGTGAGACTCTTCGAAACTCCCTTCGAAACTGACTTTAAAACGCCTTCGCAACACGACCAAACAGCGTGTTGTTTCGAAGAGACTGACCACACCTTCAATAAGAGCGTTTTTTTCCAGAGATTTGTGGTATGGTGTTCGGGCTATTCGTGCTGAAGCGAGTGCTCAATCTACGCGACACTCTTCTCATATGTTTCGCCATCGCTAGTATGGGTGAGTGGGTTATATATATATATATATATATATATATATATATATATATATATATATATATATATATATATATATATATATATATATCATAACTTAATATTCACTAGACTTTGCTAACTATTGTGTTATGTTCCGTCGAATGCGATTTAGACCAGAGTACATCGTGTGAACTATGAAAGAAGCGGAGATCACACTTGTTTCGTCCTTTTTGCCGTCAATTTTCAGAGTGGAGAGTAAGCTGCCAGCATATGATATGATACGAGCAAAGCAATCACATGTGGTGCATTTCGATTATGAAACAGCAGAGAATCAGTATATGGGACCCGGCAGACTTTTCGTAAATCTTAATCGTAAATCGTGATCGTATTTCCCCACACGTCACGAATCGTAATCGGTACCGAATCGTACGATTCTGATGCGAACCGTATACGATTCTGAAAACAAACAACTTCGTCAAAAATCTGATGAAAAATAAATGTTAAAGGTAGTGTACCCTCTGATTCTGGTTACAAAACAAATCATGACACGTTTATCGACGATATTTTTTGAATGTTCTCTCACAATATAGCTTTTCAATTCATACAATAATTATTTTAAAAATTCATTTCAACTTCTGTGTGATAAATGCAAACCAAGGTTCAGATTGGTTCTCGAACGTCAAAAGTGCAAATCTTGCACCAACTTGCACAATTTGCTACACTACTCTGCTGTTTTATGAAGAAAACCCAGTTCCATATGTTTCCTGTCTTTTTTAATTCAGATAATGATAATAAGTGAAATAATAAACAAAAACACTCAAAATATTTTGAGCAAACAGCTGACATTGAAATATCGCCGCTAAACGCCGCAACTATCATAGTCTGAGAAAAACGACGTAAGATACGTCAATAGGCGCTTTCGGTAGATTTAATTGATAATTTGCGTATTTTAAATAGTGATTATTATTGAACGAAACCTCAATCATCATAAGTTATTACTATAAAAAGTATATAATGCAAGTTTCTCATGTTTGAAATTTACCGTTCAGAGGTTACACTACCTTTAAGGTAGTGTACCCTCTGATCCTGATTGCATGAGTTGTTGCTAACAGTTTATTGCTCATTATTTGTTAGTTATAATTCTATAACATGATAGTTGAAATTTCAAAAATTACAATTAAAATATATAAAAAATAATTTTAAACGTTTGACATTTACCGGAAAATGTAAGCAGTTCTAACAACGCCCGCAAACTTACGTTCACCAACTGCGGTTACATCATCCAACTGACCGGAGTGATTCGTTTGTTTCGCACGTAAAAGGTTTTCTAATGGTTTTGTGGTTTGTTTTTGATGTTCAATTCACATTCAAAAATCAAAATACACTTAGAAAAATGTATATTAACACTATTAAACACTGTCGCATCAACATCCAACCACAAGCCAAGTATCTACAGGTCTTAATTTATCTCACATACTAAACATTAATCACCTGGGTATAAACAATTCCCAGGCTGAGCATGAAAACGGTGAGGTGATCAACACACACAGAAACTACGGGAATCATGTCAATAGAGGATACACGCGAATGAGGAAGGGATTGTGCACAGCGCAATGGAGAGGTTGCAAAGGGGAAGACGACAGTGAGGGAATACAACGGGTGCAGTCAATACCGGAGACTGCACCGTTAACAACGACACCCTACCACAAGACCAGAGTGGAGGGGAAAGGAAAATAATATACATACTAAAAGAATGGGGGACTAGGGCCACTCACTATCCTGGCCGTCTCCTGCCGCCCTGCATCATGCTCTTCATGCGCTAGTCGTTGACGGGTCCTCCAACGTCGCTTCATCTTCTTGAATCCACAGTCCTTCATGAAGCCGGAGCCTCCGATGACAATACAGCGATCGATCACATAATAATTCACAGAATACGGTTTTCGTTCCACAGTATAGTATAAGGCTACTTACAATACGTTTCAGTATTATTGAAAGACTAGATGTTCTGAATACGAATTACTCGTCTGAGTATGTTACATCATTTACGTAATAAGTGTATTTAATTAAAGTATGTACTCTGCATTGTATTATAAGATGTCTCACACACAACAAAGTCTCACACACGATACATATGTCTCCGCGATAATTTAGGTAGGTCTGAGTATGAGTCTCACTGATCACGGGTCTCCACTGCGAAACTCACTGCGTATCGCACTCTCTACGCGAGCCGATATTCAGTGAAATTAGTGTGTCGCCAATTGACTGGTGAATGTCGGGCTGGCAAAGTATGCACGCTAAATGTAGAATCCATTTAAATTCACAATAGTGGTCTTTTATTACACTAGTTCACGTATTTCTGAGGATTTTAGAGTTGCGTGACCTCTGGTCACGACAAACACATTTCAATTTTTTTTTCAAATTTTTATAAAATCGAAGTTTTCATGTTTCTTTCACGTTTAAAGCGTATTTGCATAAGGTTAAAGATATTTTCAAGGAATAGTATATTGACCAATTTTGTTTCTAATAATGAGATTGAACAAATAAACAACACAAATTGCAAATTTGAAGTCATGCGTTCAGAGGGTACACTACCTATACATTACGTTTTTGCGATTACGATTTACGATTCCGTGTTACGAAAAGTCTGCCGGGACCCTAAGTGAATTCGGATAAGCTCGAAGCAAGCCATAAAGCTCGATAAGAAGACACGTGTTGGTTACAGTAATGCACAAAGAGCATCGAAACCAAGACATGTGTACTGCGCATCGAGCCACCACTGGCTAGTATACAAACATAGAGAAAGAGACAGGCAGAGAGAGAGAGAGAGAAAGAGAGAGAGAGAGAGAGAGAGAGAGAGAGAGACTGGAACTGCAGGTGCGTGTGTGGTGGCGATCGGACTGGCGCATGATTCTTGGATCATCTTCGCCTCTCTCGTACCGGGCTCCCTCCACGGACTCCTCAACCCACTCACCTACTCATTCATGAGCTGCCTCATCGAACCGCGAGAGGTGAGCGCGGCTGATTTGCCCTATACTTTATGGAATCAAATGAATGGGTTGACAATGTGAAAAGTGCACAGTTTGAGACTAAGCGACGTTTGACACGTCACTGTTTCTCTCAGATACTGTCGATTGTCTCACAGATAAAGCCGCACACCGTGTACCACACAATTAGTTTTTTTTGCTGGCGGTGTAGAAATGTTTGTTGTGTGTAGTACACTATGTGTATGTAGAACAGTATCTGAGGCAAACAGTGCCGTCATCGCTGGGAAATGACGATTTTGAAGAGGCTTATACGTATAACATATACATATGGTTACACAACATGTCACTTCCGGTCCCAATTATCTCTAGTCATAACAGTGATCAGTGTCCGTTCGTAATAAGAAGATTTGTTGTAATGATGATAGGATGATATGACTAGAATGACGACATGTAGAGTTTGAGAGGGATGTCTCTCTCTTCGTCTTTTCTGCATATACTTGAGTTTGCGACCTATATAGTGTGCCACAATCCGCTTCCAGATTCGGGCGTGGTGCGCATTTGTATATGTCGAACTGTTAATAGTTGTTATGTAAATAACACCCAAACAAACATCATACGATGAGGTGATAATTGATAGTGATTAAACCATGATTACATCCCATACTCCCACACAGGCCATCAGATTATTATATATATATATATTTATTGTCGTGTTACATAAACAAAGACATTGCAAAACGGGAAAGAAAATAGAATACGACATTGGTATGTGTGAAAGGGAGGAGACATAACATGAACGATAGATAACATGATATAATACAAAAGGAAAGGAAAACATGGATGTGCTCAAAAACGACGGATTTTAGACAGTGTCATTAATTCTAGGGAAGATAGGTGTTGTTTAAAAGAGGTGTGGTCACGGATATGTACAACGTCAGAAGGTAAGGCATTCCAGGTACTAAAAGCTCTACTAATAAATGTGCTTATTTGGCCATTGTTATCGAATGAAGGCACAATTCTAAATTCGTTTGAGTTTCTGGATCTTGTTGGAATAATAGTGAAAAGCCCTTGATAATCCAAAATTGTTTTAGAGTGAATGAACTTATGTATATAAGTGATGTCATTCAAAAAACGGCGATATTCGAGTGTTTCAAGATTGAGTAGCTCTAGGCGTTGAGGATAGGAAAGGGTGCGACCGATACGCTGACACACGCGACGAGTGAAATAACGCTGTACATTTTCAATGAGGTTTACAGAAAATACATCCTGCGGATTCCATAGTTCAGTGCAGTATTCCAATTTGCACCTAAAATAAGTTTTGTAGGCAGTTACCAAGATGTTAAGATCCCTGGTTTTATAGGTTCTGAAAAAATCATTTATGGCGAAAAGAGTTTGTTGAATAATGTGGGTGTAGTGATCTCTGAATAAGAGTGATCCGCTCATGAGAACACCCAAATCTTTAGCGATTTCAACAGGGACTAAGGCACACCCTTGAACAAAGTAAGTGTGCTTAGGGTTTTTCTTACCTATGTGTAGAATTTGAGTTTTCTCCGTGGAAATTTGTAGCCCCCAAGAGGATGCCCAATCAATAACGATATTTATAGCTAGTTGGAATATTGACGCAGCAGTTGTATCACAAGGGTCAAACGGGTAGTACACTTTCAAGTCATCTGCATAGAGCGCGCATTTAACATTATCAGGTAAATTATCAGAGATGTTGTCAATGAATACGTTAAAAAGTAGTGGGCCTAAACAGGAACCCTGAGGAACTCCACAGTTAACAGTACTTGGTTTTGATTGCTTGCCACCAACCATAACGGACTGTTTTCTGTTCTTGAGAAACTCTTTAATCCAACCAAGAGTATTTCCGCGGATGCCCATGGAATCTAATTTTTTAAACAGAAGTGAATGGTTTATGGTGTCGAAAGCTTTCTTGAAATCAAAGTATATGCAGTCAACGACTAAACCTGCCGAAACATATTTACACCAATGGCTATGGCATTCAATGAGTTGGGCATTTGTAGATCTATTTTTGCGAAAACCAAATTGTTTAGGGGAAAGAACGTTATTTTTCTCAAAGAAATCTGTTATTTGTTTCACGCACAGGCGTTCAAAAACTTTGGAAATGCTGCAAGTTAGAGATATAGGCCTGTAATTCGAGACGAGTTCACGAGGACCCTTTTTGTATAGAGGCTTAATCCATGCTTCTTTCCAGATCTGCGGAATAGAACAAACTGACATAGACATGGAAAATAAAATGGTCAGCGGAACCGTTATGGATTTCGAAGTGTTTTTAAGAAAGACATTATTAATTCCATCTGGAGAAGTGTTGAATTTAGATTTTAGTTTACTGATAAAATGATGAACAGTTAAAAGAGAAATATCAATAACATCCAGAGATTCTTTCAAATATTGCAGTTGAGACCCAGGAGGGGAACCCAAATTAGCATAAACTGAATCAAAATATGCAGCAAAAAGTTCACATTTAAATTCTGATTCGTGTACAAAAACTCCATTGTTGCAGAGAGAGCTTATACCATCTGCTGGATTCATTTTTTGGCGAACGTCCCGGTAGAAAGCTGACCGGTTTCCATTAACAATTAATTTTTTCTCACGTTTACAATTCCATTTATAAATAGCTTTGCGTAATTTACGCTGAGCTCGATCTGAATCCATAGATTGCGGTCTAATCGATGATAACTTCATAGCATGTCGCTTCAGCTTATTTAAATGAGATGGAAGAGAGCGGGTGCGATTGGGTTTTGAAGCGACAAGCGGAATGTGATCATCGATTATGTTGTGAATAATACGGTAGAATTCAGAACACGCATCCTCAGTGTTTTTGCCAATGAATACGCGACTCCAATTGATTTCAGAAATGATTTCATTAATTTTTTTTTAAATATTAGGACAACGCGCGTACAATTCGAAAATGATTGAATTTTTAATGAATAAATGATAACATGAAGTTAATCTTTGTCTTAAACAGCGGAAATTGCATGCATTTTACTGTGGAAAACGTGTACTCTTAAGGTCTTATCTTATAGCATAGGCTGTAGGCTGGTATTACCTTTTTGAGCAAGCTTAGGTGACTGTGAAAATATCTGAGACGAAGAAAAACGTGCCTACCTTTCTATTTAATTCGATCTACCTTTATCCGAGATGAACAAAAATATACAAACATGCGCTTTGCACAGCGCTGAATTTATCAAGTTGCATTCATACGTGAATCTGTTTCAAGTCTGTTCGCATTTGCTACCATAAAATAATAAACAAAGTGAGAATGAACACATAAAAAATGGATCTGTCAATGAGGAACGAGGCAAAGTTTGAGGGGCCGGAGTGATTTTTTTTTTTGCACAAACCCTTGCGATTGTGCAAGGAATTTCCCTCCTCCGGCGATCTCTATTCGTATTAGTTCCGTTATCAGTATTAGCGCACCTCTTGATTTTGTGTTATCACTTTATTATTGAAAATTTATATTGATTAAATCGCTCTGGATTTGTGTAAATCAATGAAAACAAAAAATACAATATGATGTAATAGAAGTTTATTTCTAGATCGGTAAGGCCTATGCGATATCTTCGATTGCTCAGAAATTGGCAGGGTTCGCTCAGACTGCTGTTCTCCAGAATATCTACATTGTCACTGTGGATTGGTATCAGGTAAAGACCATCCACGAAAAGTAATGAATGTAATAATATTTAGGGTTTCGTGTGGCTTCTTATGGGATTTGTTTCGTTTGTCGCAGTTGGAATCTACGCATGTGTCCATTTCATCGCAAAACGAGAAAACATCGGGTCGTGAATACTTCGCTCCGACGCTCCAAATCACGCAAAGTTGCGAAATGTACTCTGTATTCGTCATTCCATGCGTGCTGTTTTAATCCAATTTTCGATCTTTGATTATCGTTTTCATGAATAAAATGTGCTTGCTTCATTCCTTTATTTCTGTCGTGGTGTTATATTTACACTTCATGATAGTATTCTCGCGAAAAGCTATGTATTATTCGATTATCGTTAGAATTATCTTATCTGATTCCCACAATGCGCGCGCTTCTAAAACAGCTGATACCGCGCTCTATCTTCGTTCGCAAATCTAACGAAATGAAATTGGCTGCTAGGACAAATGATATCAACTTTGTTGTGTTCATTCAGAATAGCCGTTAAGTCGACATCTTTAACGACAGTTGTAGAACGCATATGGCTTGTTATTTGTGTAATGCTCTTACATATATGTGGTAATGACGCGTGACGCGCGATATATCCAGTGATGTTGACTTGCATCGATAGTCAGTCCAATCAATTTCAAACAGCAATACAATCACTCAAGTTTCATTTGAAACGATATACTCGTGCTAATGTCTCTGTATACACACGAGCTTCTACGCGCCGGCTCTCTGGTTTCCTCGCGAAAGGATCTTTGGTCAGGGGAAGGAAGAATGATCCATGACTCTGATCCTGACTGATGTTGACTCGTTGAGGATGGAGTGGGTGCTGAGCGAGGCGCAAGCGGCAGCGCTCCGCGACATGTGCGGCCCCAGCAAGAGAATCGACGACATCGCCAAGGTGGGTATGATTTTATTTATAGCTGTTGTCAGTCTCTTCGGAAGTCAAGTTCGTGGTTTGAGGATATTCGTAGTTGGAAGTAATTTAAAAGCGTTTTGCAAGGCGGGCGGCTTTCCGGGAGTTTGAATACACTGATCGCTTATCTGCTGTGACATAAGACACATGATTAGATCAGCAAGGCGAGCAGAATGGCAGATATGAAGCTAGCCCTAGTCAGATTGTAATTGGTGTAAACAATGAGTTACATATGGGGGCTCACAAATAAAGAGTGTGCATAGATTGATCACCTCTCTATCTGTAGTCGCTGCGCGTGTCGCCCGCCGACGTCTCCTCTCTACGAAGCATCACCCCCTCGGCGCCGATCTTTGCCGTCCTCTCACAGGTACTGCTTCTTTTGGGTTACTGGATTTCGTATCTGGCATACTGTAGGCGACGATCGCCGGTGAGGTGGAGGAGGTGCACAAAGCGTCGCTCGAGTTTCGCGCCAAGACGGAGCGGCTGAAGAAGCAGTTTGTGAGTTCTTTGATTTATTGATTTGATTCAAGTATTCAAGTAAGTAAGTATTGATTTGATTGGCTCATCGATTAATTGCAGGAGCACCAAGCGTACAAGAGCATGGTTCAGTCAGTGGACGCATCGCAGAACTACGGCGGCGTCGTCCACATGGAGAACTTTGGGCAGGTGCGGTACTTTAAAATTATCGATTAATTCTAGGCGACATGTAAATACCCCCTCTACAGTTTCTTAATTTTTTAACACTACCTCAAACAGACGGGTTTCAAGGGCGCGTGGCATTTTGCGATCTGTTTGCATGCAGACAACACGTAAGTGATTGTGTCGCAGCGACGTAGCGTAAGAGTTGCTTACACATGTAAAGAATCTCAAGAAGGAATGCAAAAACCGTTTTCCGAATCTTTGGAAACGCGGGAATTGTTTTTGTGTTTGTCAGATTATGAACATCAATCCACACTAGTTGTGTTTCGTACCGACCTGTAACTAATACTTTGTTACCATGCAGATTACGGTAGAAATCGAAAAGCGGATTGTAAATATTTCCGTATGCGCTATCGCCAAATTATCCGATTTACCCATTTTCACTTTACACTTTAAGTTAAGGACGTTTCTAGAATGTATAGTATTTGAGTACGCTTATGCAGCTTATGTTAGCTTTCACGCTTTCACCATTATCATGAAATCGTAAGTTATCTTGAATTCTATGATCACGCAAATCATATGTGTTGCTATGTAAACTATTCCAGATGATGTTTAGTGATTAAACAAAAAAGAAGAACATACCGTATGATTACCAACAATACTATCGAATATTGAATATAATCATGGAGAAAATTATCGGTCTGCTTGATTAGTTAGCGTTCAAAAGTTGGTGATAGGACAAAAATTAATGCGATTGAGAAGTGTTGACGCATTAATGCGACGTACTCTGCATATTGCCTCATCGAACCGCGAGAGGCCGAGAGAGAGAGAGAGAGAGAGAGGCATATTTCATATGGATAGTGCCTTCGTAGCCTGGTCGGTCGCAAAGATTCCGAAAAGGCAAGAGGCCAATCACACTTTTTTTAATCGCTAGAAATGGCATGCATTCACTTCTAAAAACGCACTATTTAAGACTTGCTAAGATTGTTTTTTTTCTGAGCGATGTCTGTGTTCTGTGTTTATACAACACACTAAACATTTCATAATTAAATTCAAAATCGAATGGAGTGTTTGCAATAATCCAGGTCCTCAACCATCACTAGATTACATCTATCCCGCTTCTCGCAACACAACCCACATTAGCTCAACAGCTCCAGAAGCAGTCGGCTAAACAAAAAAGCTCCCGTGTTCAGGAGTTGGCGGCAGTGAACCGGCAGCTCATGTCTGTGCTCAACGTGCTCATCACGGTGGCGGGCGCCTTCTTTTTCGGCTTCTCCGGAATCACCTACGCCTATCCGCACATGAACCTCGACCTAGCCACTCGGTTTATTGTTGGTGAGTGTTTTTTTAGAATCAAGATAGAATATGATGTACAGATGTGTTGTTTTTCACGTATGTTTTTTTCTTCAACTAGAAGAAGATATCACGGTTCGCAATGATATTTCATTCGGATTGAATTCGGGAGTTGTGAAAATGATATCAATCCTCTTTCATGCGTAGAATCCACTCTCTTGGATGTGATAATTCCCAGATTTTTGTTTGATTGTTTGTAACACTAGACTACTTTACAAAATGCAACGTACTTTATGTTGCTTTGATTTGTAAAAGATAGCTAATATAAAATTTGTGCTATATTTTGGTGTGACTAAATTTAAAACTTTATCAACGAAATGTAGTTGTAAGCGGTGCCTGAAAACACCGTTTACCTTCATGCCGTATTTGCGCCATTTGCGTGTGTTATGCAAAAGGGCGAGCTGATTTGTCTAGAGTTTAAAAGTTCATTACTACTTAGGAATGTTCTCTTTTTAGTGGACTGACTGGAAAATCATTGGAAATTACACGGGTTTTTCCTTTTTGTAATCACGGATTCGTATTTCTCTAAAATATAGAAAGTGAATATATTTGTTTTCAAAATTTAGCAAAAGCGGTCGAACCTAAAGAACCAAGCTCACAACATCGGCTTTTCTCTTTTTCATTTAATCCTAGAATGTATTCCCAATCATATTCCAAAGTTTCCAAAATTAGTCAAGGTTTTGGAATATTATACATAATTGTCATAATGCACTACTTGATTGAAGATAAAATTTAGATTCTGATATATATATATATATATATATATCTGTAATAATGTGCCGGGGGCGCGGCTCAGTGGATAGAGCGTTCGTCTCTCAATCTCACGGTCGCTGGTTCGATCCCCCTCGGAGTCAACCACTCTTGCGAATTTCACCAATCCCCTGTGGTGTGGCAATCCACTCTCATGGTAGCCAGAAGGCGTCACAGCACCATCTACGGACTCAAGAACGGAATTCAAGACATCCGACGCCACCCAACCCAACTACCTCTGCTGACGTCGTCGTAATCCAAGAACCCTATCTTGTTCTCGACTAGGAGGACCCCGGATTCAACCGGCTGAACAAAAAAAAAATGTGTGGTGTATATGCCGAATCCGATTTTAAATATTTTCAGGTCTGGTGCTCGCGACGATTGTCTTCTTTGCTGATCTCTACTTCGTGATTAAAAGTGGGTTTCAGAAAAGAAGACAACAGTGGTGTATGTGGAATGCTTATAGGTATGGATGAGTCTTCGGAAGCGACTGCTGGTACTCAGCCAGCTAAAGTCTCATCTCCACCAGTTCCCTCCAAATCCAAGCAGTCCAAGAAGGACGACTGATTGAAGAACGAATCTGTGATGGGTGTCATTTCACTTTGCATAATGCAATATTACGCTGTCTCATTAATTGCATAATAAAACGTTGTGTATAGACTCTCATTTTACTCTGAATTAAAATAACTTTGGTATTTTGTTGGACGGCTTCTGTATGGTAGTCCACTGCATGAGATAGAGGGAGGGAAATAGAGAGGGAGGGAGGGAGGGAGAGGCGATGAAGGGATTTGATTTATTCGCCCTCCCTCTATCCCTCGTCTCTCCTCCCCTCGCTTGCTTCCCCGTGTCGACTCGCAGCCCGCCCTCCTCACTTGTCCAGAAATGTCTGCCACCCAGTGGTTGTTGCTCGGCCTGCTCTCGCTCGGCCTGGCCTCTGCCTGCTTCCTCAACTCGTGCCCCTACCGGCGCTACGGCCGCGCCGCCTCCTGCCGATCCTGCGGTACGTCTCTATTCACCTGTCTGTCCACGTTGTCCTTCACTCTTTTGCGCCCACTCTGCACACCTGCAGAGAGTGTGTGTTGTTGGATTGAGCGTGTCACCTTTGCGCTAGTTTGCACTGATAGTGTATCACAACATAGTAAATCGCCTTCGCACAATGCGTATGCTTTCAAAACGGCCTATGCGTAATGGCGAGGGTGTCTCGCAAAAGAGAGAGAGAGAGAGAGAGAGAGAGAGATTTACCGTGTTCACTTTGTGTGCTGTAAATCAGAGGCCAGCGGCTTGTTTATCGCGGTGAATATCGCGGCCAAAGCCGCTTTCGACCAACGCATTCTCGAATTGCCACGGCGAGAACCAAACTGCCGACTTTGTTCAAATATGACTATTAATCAATTAATCGATAAATCACTTCGAATGGCTCGTTCAGGCATCAACGACGAGGGTATATGCGTGGCGGAGGGTCGGTGCTGCACACAGACCGAGTGCCGTCCGAGCAGAGTGTGCACACCCGCCGCCGTATGCCCGCCCCGATACTGCAAGGTACCGTACCTAGTGGTTACTACTGTGGTTACTGTAGTACTTACCGTTCTCATTCTAATTGTAACCACCGTCTTCCATACTGTAGCTTTCCTATGCCTTCTATAAAAGGGAGAAAACAGTGGACACTCGAAGAAACAGCATAATTATTTGAAACGTCTATCCCTTCGTTCATAAAGAATTGAGGAAGAGGAAGATTTCGCGAGTCACGTGACCAAATTATCCGCATATTGTTTTGAGCGACTCACGTCAGTAAATTTCGTAATAACACACATCTCTTCAGGTGGATTACTCGATGGGATTCTGTGTCAGCGAGGGCTACTGCTGTGTCGGAGGTGCGTGTGAGAATCCTCGTAGATGACAAGAACCACTATCCATTTCAGAAGTGTGCCAGATCAACTTGCAATGTCACATGATCAAGCCGCAAGCGCCGGCCGACTTCAGCTGGCAGTGATACCGCTCGCCACTCCCCCGTCCTAGTAGTCTCTCCATTTTCCATGCTCTCGGTCATATAACCAACCCCCAATCCCCAATCTCTCATCGCGCCCAATCCCCCTCGAATAAAGCTGGTTCGTTGTTACGCATCGTGTCTTTACTTGCACTTTTTATCATTCGTAATGCTATACATATATGTATATAAAATATCGAAACATATCAATCAATTACATACAACACACACAATCTCAGAGGCGGAGGGGGTAGATGATGAGTGGTGGGAGAGGAGTGAGCGCAGGTCGCGCGGCGGCTGCCCGCACCCAACGCGGGCCGCCGCGCGCCACTCCACTGGGCATGACACGCTTGACTGAGAGTCGCAACTGGTGGATCGAGAGAGAGAGAGAGAGAGAGAGAGGAGGAGGAGGAGGAGGAGGAGGAGGAGGAGGAGGAGGAGGAGGAGGAGGAGGGGAGATGGCAGGACTAGGGCTTGAGGAGGTCCGACTGCTGCAGCACCCATTGCTTGACGCGCTCGTCGCTCGCGCCCGAACGACCGCCCGGTGCGGCGGAACTGAAACAAGCGGCACGTGAGCATACAAATGACAAGAATATGAATTCACTATTCACGATTCCTAATATGCATCTCAAATCAAGTAGCACATTATATTTATGTAAATTACCGCAAGGTTACGGTAAAGTATTTTGAAAACGTGCAAATAACTGTCTACTCGGAGAATGCACTGTTTGTCCATACCCACTCGTTTCTCCCATTTTCTCTCTCTCTCTCTCTCGCGACTGTTTCTAATCAAATTCAGCTTGATGATATGTCTACTACAAGCTTTTTCTCGCTCGCAATCTCTATGTATGCGGTTGCGTAAGCGTGCGAGGCGATTTGCGAGTTTCTCGCTGACGTTTCTAGGATTTTATCCTCATCCCAGCAAGCCCATGATTCTTGTTTTTTGAGGAGTACGGTATTTTTCGCGACGAAAACAATCACAGCATACAATATACATAATATTCCGCAATTTTAAACACGATTTAACACAATGTTCAGGTACTGAATAATTATGTACTTGATAAAGCCTTCACCTTGTTCTATCCCTTGCTTTCGGCTTTCGAAAATCTTGAGTAATCGTTAAATCACACGAGCTTCATGTTCACTGTCAGATGCGAAAAAAATCCATGCTGTCAAAATCTCACTTACTCATTCGTGAGAGTGGCTCAGCGAAATCTCGTCAGACATGTGCGCACTAGCTCACTGTTAAATAGCGCAATTCGCAAATCCGCGATAATACACTCTAGGTCATTCGCGAATACGTAGGGAGAAAAGTGCTGATGTACCTTCGGCGCTTTTCCTTGACTCGCTGCGGCGGCGGGAGGTGGGGCACAGCGGCCGCGGCGGCGGCAGAGCCGGTTGGAGGCTGCTGCGTCGACACCTAGACATACACGTACACCTCTCTTTCCCTTCCGACACACGATGCAAACCAACAACTCAACCACTTTCTCTCGCACCTTTCTCGTGGGACTGGCGGACACGGTCCTGCTCTTTTTCCTCTCTTGTCTCTCCTGGGGTGGGAGGGGCGGGGGCGGATGGGAGGGCGGCTTGGGGGGCGAGGAGTCGCCTTTAGCCGCCTCGCCGCCTTCCAGCGAGGCGAACGGGTCGCGGAAGCGGGCCCGTTCCGCGCGCTCCTTCTTCTTCCTGCAACACACATCGCTACGTCTTTGAACATTTACAAAACGTCACGTAGATAGCACGTGCAATAGTTTCATCTATGTAATCTTTAAACGTTGAACCGCTACAGCGCTCAGAGCACCACAGTGAGGACGATGTCATTGTGTCCCTTACCGTCTCGCCTCTCGTCTCGCCTCTCGCAGCAACAAGAAGCGCTGGTGGTCAATCTGCTTGGCGAGAATGTTCGTGAGACAGACCGAGAGACACTGAAAGCCCAGCAATCAATATTAATCGATAACACGGATTGATGTTGAATTTGAATGTCAGTCGCTGAACAATCAATCAATACTCACGACAGGAATGATGAGCAGGGCGACGACGGCGCCCATGTGGACGGCGTGCGATTCGAACACACTGCGCAGCGGCGCGAGACAGCCTCTGGAGTAAACAAACAATAACTAAACTAAACATGTAAACAAATGGACAACAACAATAACTGAACAAGTCAACAAACCTGGTGTGTATGTCGAGCTCAATGTCCTGGGCGCGCTTGGAGAGGGCGTTCTGCCAGCACTGCAGGGAGCGCATTGCAGGCAGCAGGGGATTCGACGAGCCCGCCTGCAAATCACAACCTGGGTGAGAGACGTAACCACGCAATTCACAATCATAAAGTCTGGCCTGACTCTTACTCCTGAATAGAGTTTCGTTCGGCTGCCAAAATGACGACCGAAAAATCGACATTTCGGCAAATGATGACCGATTTCGGAATTTCCGAAAGGGCCGATCCCGAAATCCGATCTGTTCGGCAATGACCAAACCGAATTTTCGGAAACCGTTTCGGAATCGTTCGGCGCGGCCGTTCCTTTCGGCAGGGCTTTTCGGAATTGCCGAAAAATATTAGAATAATCTCTGGAATGAGGGATTTTCGCATGACTCGACCATGTTCTCGAGTTGATAGTGGGGAATGAGTGAGCCATCGGTCAGTTACATTTCATCAATATTATGCAAATGTGTTTTTCGGAATTTTCGAAATGGCGTCGTTCGGTTCGGAAATTCCGAAAAGTGTTCGGTTATTTCCGAAACGGAAATTTCGAAATCGTTATTTTTCGAAAATGACCGTTTCGGAAATCGAACGAAACTCTACTCCTGAATCAATCTCTTCATACTCATTCCATTTTCATGTTTCATATTATTTTTTCTACTATCGTCTGGAGATTGCGAAGAGTTATATGTTTCTTACTTCTGCGTTTTGCTTGTGTGGGATTTGCCGGAACGATTATTATTATGGCGAAAAGATTCGAGATTTGCGCGACAAATCCGAGATTAGTCCCGCGCGAATAGGGAGAGAGAGAAAGTGATAAGGGAAAGAGAGGGAGAGAAGATAGGATAAAATGAGGAGGGAGAGAGAGATGTTCGGATCAAATAGAGCCGCGCTGCACATGCACATCAAAATGTTCTCCATATCATGGACGATCATGGAACAGAGAGTCAGAATTCCTTCTTTCCGGCTCGACTTCTCTGGATCGACTCGCAATCACACAAGAACTTCTATGAAATAGTTAAATGCAGTAAGGGATAAAGAGCATAAGTCAGCCCAGAATGATACAAGGGCATTTGAAAATGCCGAAAACCTCTAGGGATCAGTGGTACATACGGCACTGTGCGTGTAAAGCCGAACACGAAAAAGTTTAGACATTCAGAAGACGGAGGACACAAACAAATACATTTAGAAGACGTACCGCCTCGCTGACGACGCTGCGTCTACAGCACGACGCCGGCACACCGCACTTCTCGGGCAAAATGTTGGACAGAGTGCAGTTGAACTGAAACAACAAATGTTGTAAATGACATCAACTACAACAACATAAAATTCGCACCTGCGCCGACTCGTTCCAGTCACGATAGCCCTGCGCCACCGACGACACACCGCAACACTCCAGCTAAAATCAGAATTTGCATAAATTTGCATACACGTTACCCATACAACTCTCCCTCTGTCATTTGACTCATTCTCATTTTCCGGGTTTCGTACGCTACATCATGACTCACTGAATAGGTTTGATTAACCAGAGTGATAGCGACTAGTGAGAGGGGATTGGCGCGGATGAGCTCAAAGAGAGAGGGAGATCACGGATGTCACTCACCATTTCCCTCGACGACTTTATCCCCTACCACTTATCTGAGAGTGTGAGATGTAGGAAGAGAGAGAGGCTACATGTGCAAGAGGGACTCAAGACTCAATGACAATGACACAGATGATGACAAAAGAGTGAAACAAGGGAGTGCGTCAGAGCGCCAACGTGGGCGCACTTCTCTCGCATAATCACGCACTTCTGATGTGATCAGTCTCTTTTCAAAACAGTCCCTTCGAAACGCCTTTGATACAAGCGGTTTGGTCGTGTTTCAAAGTCAGTATCGTAGAGAGTTTCGAAGATACTGACCGCTACTTTAACATTTAACAAACATTATAGAAACGCCAACCTGTTCCTGGATCGTGTCGACAAACTCGGCGAGGTTCTTGTTGGTGTGGTACTTCCTGACTGCGAGGAGAAGGAGAGAGTGCGCCGACAGACCCTCTGAATACAGCACTAGACCTGCAAGGCAGGGAGTGCGTGTGTGTGTGCGTGTGTGTGCGACACAGAGACTGGTACACCTATTTTGGCTCTTTGATTGTAGTACCGTTACTATCGAAACAATTCACCACTAACGTCAAACGTCGCATGCGAAATTTGTCAGTGCGTCACGATGACACAAAAATTTTTTATGGGCATGTGTAGTGGTTGTGTCATTGTGGTTTCACAACACACGAAGATTCAACGAGATTGATGTGACATGTCGTGTACTTGCGCAGAAACGACACAATAGTGCAGATGCATGCAATCGTACAACATGAACTCAAAAAAGGAGGAAGACAGCGTACCAGTGGTGTCCGAGTAGAATAGGATGAATAGGAGGAATGTGCCGCATACGAGCAGCAGGTAGCACAGGAAAATACACATGGCAAACTGAAAAAGAACGATGACTCTCTCTCTCTCTCGCTCTCTTCAACCTTCGCTCTCTCTCTCCAACTCTTGAAAAGAAGAAAACCATGCAGAACACACCATTTTGAGCAAAAATACGTTATCGCGAAGAGCGCCAAGCGACCCTATCATGGACACGAAACAAGTGGCTGCGCCTGCAACACAACAACGTAAACATAAACAGACAAATACACAAACTATGGGGGCTAGATTGAATAAAGAAGAAAAAAAACAAGTAAGTAAGCACTCACCGATAATGATGAGTAGAATGCCGGGGTTGAATATGAAGTCGATCCATTCTGTGACGGCGCGCGGCTCGAGCACGCACAGGTACACCCCCAGCGCCAACACCGTCACGCCGACGAGCTGCAAACCAAGGTTGCAAACATTAGCCCATTTGGTTTGATCTGTGGCGGGCGCAGCGCGTCCCTCCCAAGCCACTCACGATTTCTCTATCCTAATACAATTTACTTCATTAATTATATAGTAGCAAATCTACTTCATTAATTAGTGTTTCAGTTTTACCATCTTTCACTTGTCACACAATCGTCACTCATTACTCATTTCGTCAGTGTCTATCCGCAACTCTTGAATACTCTATTAAACAGCGATAAACGTATTATTATTATTGTTATTATTACACTGCAAGAGCTTTTCTCCCTGCCGACAAATCAATCAAATCAGTAATTATCCAAAATCACACATATAGCATGAAAGGTGTGACTACGTCACACACAGTGCAAACTGTCTTCCGTTCGCACCTTTCTAGTGGCACCGACACCTTCCTGCTCTTATTCTTATTCCACTTATCCAGAGCAAGAAGAAAAGTTTTGATACAGATATCATAGAGTCAGCTCAATATTCGCCGCATTGGACATTGCTGTTGTGTTATCGTGTCTCTAATTCTCCGGGCAGATAAAGATGATTATAAGAGTGCCCCGAAATATCAGACAGTTTTTTAATAGTTACTTAATGTATTTATTTAGCCTATCAGGAAGATATTTAGCCTATCAGGAAGGGTCGAAATAGTATTGCGATGCATATAATTAGGTCTTATGTTTCACTTGAAAAAAACCTCTTCCTTTCTCATCTGTACTTTTCTCGTTTACACGATTATTTGCGTGTTTACTTTTTGTTACACTCCTACTTTCGTCGGGGCGCCGCGTAAACCCGTCCTGTTAGCCTTGACATGACTCTGCGGCTGCGGCTCGCACGTAACCGACAATACCGACATTAAAACCAGAGTGGCCGGGTAACCTCCGACCCCCTCCCATCTCTCTCTTTCTCTCTCTCTCTCTCTCTCTCTCTCTCTCAAACTCGTTCGCGCCTCAATAATCGCCTGGCGCGCCTTTTGACTGACACACGCGATTCAACCCGGGGTACTGTTCGCGTGTTGTGATGCGATTCTCTGTCCCACACAACAATACGTCTTGCCTGCACCCCCGCGTGAGAATAACCAGTTGCTAGGTCGCGTCGTCTAACAGTCTGAACGACCTGATATCAGGATGGATGGGGAATATCAGGCTGTTCCAGCCACACACTCAGAAGAACGCTAATTCGTCTGATGCGACGTCGTCGCTCGTGGCGCGCGCGTACAAAAGTGGTCGTCACAAAAGCCGCCGCCACCGCGCGCTGTGCTAAACAAGACTTTCTGGATTCTCTCTCTCACTTTATCAACGCGACGTGACCGCTCTCCGAAAATAACCCGCGCGACTAAATTAAACGAGGTGATGTAAAAGAGGGTTTAGTCAGAGCACATGAAATGTGGCGGCCACTCATCCGGGCTATTTTCGAGCAGCCGCGATCTGTTTAAAGTGATGATTGCATGACGCACATCTCCGGCAATCCGATGAGCTGATGTGCACGCGTGGGATGTGTGCGAAGAGATGAGAGACTACTTTCACACATGTAAACGTACACTCCCACAGGCGGACGTTTTTTTCATTCAAGCGCACAGTGTGTGTGTGTCAGACAGCCGGGAACGAAATCGGTCAAAATCGGTCAAACAAACACATACTACGCGCATTCTCAGCTGCTCACTTTGTGTGCGCGCACTAGCGGATGAAGGTCGTCTTTCTGCTATGGGAGATACCCCGGGAGTGAGAGAGAGAGAAAGAGAGAGGAGCCCTTTGTTCACGGCAAAGCGAGAGAGGTCGCCATATGGTATCACGGGGGCTAGTGGGATTCCTCAAATTATGGGACGAGAGGACACTCAAGGAGGCGACAAGGACGTATACGATGCGTGGGGCTGATTGAGTAAACAACAACAAGGCTAGTAAACGTTACAACACTTTAAATTTACATAAAATGCCAATGTATATACAAAGTACTCACAAAGACGGCAGTGTTGAGTAGGAAGCAGAGCCACTTGAGGCAAGAGGAGATCTCCTGACGCGGCTTGGCTGCCCGCGACGTCCCCCCACCGCCAACCATGCACGAGCCAGAGCGCCTGTAAACATACGCGTAAACAAGTAAACAACGTGTAAACAAGCCCCAATATAGCGTCTACGTATACAAACAGGTAAACAAGTAAACTGTACTGTTGTTACTTGTTTACAAGTTGTTTCGACATGGATACTACGTGGTAAAATGGGTGAAACAGACAGAAACAATATAGTCGCACGACGGTAGAGAGTAATGGGAGAAGATACGGCAAGTAACAGAGTAAACACTACAGTGCGAAGAAAGCACAACAAGTAGTGTCAGTGTGTGGTGTCGCATTTGGGTGGCAGACGTCACAAATAAGGAAGAAAGGAGAAGAGACTGGTTGGCATTGGCCCCGTTCACCCCACATAAAATCGGACAGTGTCAAGTGCTCATAATCGAAAAGCAAACGGCAAGGCTGTGGCAGTGAATTCAATTGCCACAAACGACGTTTAGGCTCTTGGCACATGGCCTCAAGGTAAACCGCCCCGCAGGCGGCGGCGTGTGCCGCGTGTGAAAAGAAAGCCCCGCCAACCGGAATGCGGTGCGCGGCCGGTGGTGGCAAAAGGGCGCGAGGAATCGGAAAGGACTACGCACAATCAATGCTCACTGCATGGAGACAGTAGACACGCTCGATCCAACCAACCAATACGGCTGAATGACAAGAGCGAACCAGCACGACAGTAAAGCGACTGACTCGGGGGTGTAATGTCTGAAAGAAGATAGTGCGAGCTCGCTATTTAGAGTGGTAGTGGTAGTGAAGGAGAGAGAGAGACGCGTGCGGTCAGCTGGTAAATATATACGGAAAGAGTGATGGTGGGTCCTGGAGTAAATAGCCTTGATAGCGGGTGCGGAGTCTAATGACAGAGGGACTGCCTCATTTCACCCCCCCCCCTCCGATCCACGCCAATAACAACAACCTCATTAGAGAGGAGCGCGGGCGGTGAGCGAGTGAGTGAGTGCGCGAGAGATGGCGCAGAAAGAGGAGAGCGCAGACTCACGCGCACTGCTTCTTAGAGAGAGGTTGATTGAATTCCGCGCAATTCTTCCCGAAATCAGGAACGCCAAACTGCCGCCATCTATCAAGCACACGCCAGGGACGCGGCGGCGGCCAAATGAGGTTGCGAGTAGTCGCAGTCGGAACAAGGAATGAGGCTAGCAGGCTAGACGGACAGTGAGTGAGGTTGAGGCACGCATACGCACAAAATCAAGGCTGCGACCTCGGCAATTGACCCACCTCTCTAGCAGCGTGTACATGTGCCCGAGTCACAGCGAGAGCGGAATATAATCGGCGTGTGTGCGTGCGCTGTGCAGCAAGGGTGTGGTGGTAGGGCACAGTCAAAAGTGACCTTCGCTTCGGAGCGGCACCACCTGCCAGGCAGCCTCTATCACCCACCCTATCACAGACAGTGCGGGATGTGAAAGACACACATACACACATACCGAGGCAAAGACAAGAGTAGAAAACTGGTTCTAGTGCTTTCGGATCGGAGGGCGATCCTCATTACAGAGTGAGGAGGGGAAACCGCTCAGACACAGCACGAGTCACACGATGAGAAAGAGAGAGAGAGAGAGAGAGAGAGAGAGAGAGAGAGCGGCGACAGCGACACGAAACAAGCAATAGGAAAGCAATGCGTGTGTTGGCGTGTCCTCATCACAAAAAGGATAGGCGGCGGGGTCAGCCGAGCCAGCCGTCGATCCTCTCACCCCAAGCCACCTGGCCCCTATTAGGCTGTCACTGTGAGCGAGAGAAAGAGAGAGAAAGAGAGAGAGAGAGAGAGAGAGAGAGAGAGAGAGAGGGAGAGAAGGAGGCAGCACACACCTCAATTTGCACAGCCGTCAACCAAGCAGAGATCGATCTGGATCGGCACCGAGATCAGCTGATGCCCCGGGGAGAGAGCGGCTAGCGACTATCTCTGATAATGGAAAGGCAACTGGGTCAGTGCGAACGCCGCTGCGATCAGAGAAAGAGAAGGCAAGCCTGGTGGGAACTGGATCCCACACACACACACACACGGCTGGAATGCACTGGGCACGTCGAAAATTGGCTAATGTACATCCGAGGGAGAGAGTGAGTAGCTGGCGGCTGGTATAGCCTTGAAACGGCATCCGCTGATAACTGATCCGAATCTCTGCGATGCGCGCGCCGGATCCGGAAAGCGAAAGTGGCTCGCGGCGGCGCCGTTCGGAGGAGTGAGAGTGCGTGTCCATCCGCGGAAAGAGAAAACCAAAGAGGGACAAGGAGGGAAACGCGCGCGTATGTGTGTTGATTCAAGGATCGACGGACGACACATACACACACACACACACGTATACCTGTCTACATTGGGGTCATGAGAGTGAGAGGACGGTGAGAAAGAAGAGAGAGAGAGAGAGAGGAATCATCAATTGATCCCCGTCTTTCTCTCGCTCGCTCCGCTCGCTCAAAAGACGGCTGGTTAGTTCGCACGGCAATTATCGCCCCCGATAGACGAAGACACGACCATTAGCATATACACAACACACACGCGCACGTACAGCCGATCAATCACGCGCGCTAATCGATAAATCAAACGCAGACATCAATTAATATCGAAAAAAAAACACGGCGCAATTACGGCGGCGGCGACCGAAACAATAAGAAACTGACCGCTCTCTCTCTCTCCCGCGCACGCTCACATGAGGATAAAAGAGCGCGCGCTTCCGAGAGACACCAGACGGCTGCAGCCGTTTTCGTCATCAACAAACACCGAATACACACAAGAAAAGGGAGAGTTTTATCTGGAGTGGCGCAGCGGCGGGTCAAGAGGGGCTCGCGGCTGCGTGTGTGAGTGAGTGAGTGAGACGAGGAGGGGACCACCCACTGGGTCTGTCTAGTAGGGTTTCCGCGACGACGGCTGGCTGAGCATCGACGGATCGTAGGAGGCGTTCTGCGAGTGCGTGAGCGGGGGGATGGGCGAGCCGGCGATGCGCCACTGTCCCGACTCCTCGACCACCTGCAACGACGGTATACTGTACTCTGAACACGGTGTACTGTAGGCTACTGTAGGCTACCCTAGGCTATTTGAAAACATGATCAGTGCCACAAAAACTGCCCGGCTACGGTATAAGTGGTTTGTCGTTCGTTTTGTCATGGTAGCAAACTGTAGATTGATTTACACGTATCTCTCCTCTCTACGGCACGCCCCATTGAATTCGAATGTCTTTGTATGGTGGCTGTGTGTTACGACAGTCCGATTCGACCGCGCGGGCCCGGAATTGGTCAAGCGTAGTAGACGGATTGACCACGCGGTAATCCCATGTAATATCGAAAAAGGGAACGCGCGTCGACCTTTTCCAGAGGGAGTGATCGCATCACCCGCAGAGACTGGAACGCGCGCGGATCGAACTACGGCTCATGCGACGGGGTGGACGGCTATGTCGAAACGTTGGACTATCACGTGGCGGCGCATGGTACGAATATTGTGTCATGGGTTCCTACTGATTATCTAGAAAGACTACTGATTCCAATACAGTGGACAGATAGGGAGGAAGAGAGTGAGAGAGTGTGTGTGCAGGCGCACCTGTAGGGTGGCGAGGTAGGGTGTGTTGTGGAGCACTTGGAAGAAGTCCTCGTTGTGACGCGGCTCCCGACCGCACAGCTGCCGCGTACACGTGTCCAGCGACGCGCCGTGCGCCACCAGCAGGATGTTGCCTGAAACAGGGACATACTGTAGGCGTACTGTAAGCTGATCTCCGCAGTGGTTACTGGTTAGACTACTGATCCAATAGACAGGGAGACGCTTGAAGTATTGACGGGTACTATTAGGATACTCTTGAAGTACTGTACTGTGAGCTGTGACTGCTACAGCGTTTTATAGAAATACTGTTCCATTTAGCTCTGTAGCGATAATGCGCAAGTCATTGCAACTGTGCTGTAGTGTATTTACAGTAGATGTCGAGTGCTACACTGTATCTGCAGACAATGCACCCCCCCCAAAGTACAAATAATTTCTCGGTGTAAGTACACGTTTACAACGACAACCGGCGGAGATTTGTTTTGCCAGACGCCAGACAGACACTGACACAAACTGAAAACGTTAACCATAAACCTTCACAGAGTCTGAGTGATTCACGTTATCTGAATCACACGATGTTTCAGTTACCCGGATTCGCACCGCAATCAATCACATCCGAGCGGCTAATCGTCTCTCTCCCCCCCCCCTCTCTCTCTCTCCCTCTCCTTCTCTCTCTCTCTCTCTCTCTCTCTCTCTCTCTCTCTCTCTCAAGCCAGGGCCTGTTCGCGTACCGTTCGGAATCCGCGTTCAAAGGACGCGGGGCGCTCGCGTTTCCGAGTGAATAAACAATTAGCCATGCCGGGGGTATGATGGAGTGATTACGGTATTAGGGATTCCGGTTGATGCCGGTTGCGCGCGGTTCTTTGTGCCACTAGACACCTGCTGGCTATTGTTCACCGGCGGATAAAAGGGAGAGAGAGGGTGGCAAGAAATGGCAAAGCCACCTGCGGATGCGGACAGCCGCGGCAACCGTCACGAGGGAGAGAGACTGTTTGGTAAGAGAGCACCATTCTGCTGGCATAATCGGAGAGGGACCCGCATAAACGCTTATTCTGTCATGCAGTGCCCGCGAATCTGCTATTGACGCTTCAACATTTGAATTCAAAGAAGGTAGTACGCGCGGCCACATATATCAGTGAATGATTTAGATTTCGAAAACTGTGTTGTCGACGCCGGAACTTCATGGCGTCTGCTGTCATTTCCAAACTCCCAATAACAAAACTGTTGTTCATTCTCCGGTAGGTGATACCGACTACTTTCGTCAGCTTTCATGCTTTTGACATGTGCGTTCACTGACCGGTGGGGTGTGTTCTTAGACTTGAGCTGCCGACTACCGTGAGGCGCCGTTCAAAATGCATTCTCACCAGTTTCCACTCACCGGTGGTGTGTCTTATAAACTTCTAATGAGTTGCCATTCAACTTCCGTGAGGCACCGTTCCTAACGCATTTTGATGTTATTGACATCACCGTTCTACTCACCGGTGGGGTGTCTTCTGATGAGCTGCTGGACGAGTGAGTAGCTCCTTTCATAGTAGAGGTGGAGCGATTCGTCCAGACGAAGATCGATCTCCCTCACCAACGGGTTGTACGAGGCGTTCACCGGGTAGCCTGCAACGCTTCCCTCTCCCTCCTTCCCTCCCTCCATCTCTCCCCCTCCCTCCCTCCCTCCCTCCCTCCCTCTCTCTCTCTCTCTCTCTCTCTCTCTCTCCCTCTCCCTCTCCTTCTCTATCGCTCTCTTACCAATGAACTAGACAAAACACACGAACACAGAATAAGAGAGATGGGAAGAGAAAGAGAGAGAGACTAGACCAAGTGTTTATAAGGTGTGGTACCGAGCTTGGCGAGTTCCTGCGGTGTCATCCAGCTGGGTCGGCCCGTCCGGCACCACTGCATCCACTCGAACAGACCCGGCTCGATCGAGATCTCCAGCTTCGAGTCCACACCTACAACGAGGTTTTTGTGTTGTTTTGTCTTCACCTATTGATTATGGATATGGATAAACCATTATGTGATTTTAAGGTTCTTAGATTGTGCCGGTCAGTATTTTCACATCCCCTTCCATCTCGATTTTGTGCGTTTCGAATGAACAGTTCACCAGTTGCGAAAAGACTTTTAAATTTATTACACCGCAAGGATGTTTCAAGCTTCAACACTCGCCACGCTTTTCGAACATCAGTTGTGATTGTGAAGAGATTCGACGCGTTTTATCCAAGAGTACTCACTTTTCTTTTCTTTTATAAACGCTGTGTTCTGTTCATTTCATTACTTCTGCTTTGTTTCTTCTTTCTCTGAGTTGTCAGAATCGTAAAAGTCATGTGCCGATCTTGAACTCTTACTGATAATAAGATAAACCGTGTAATTTCTTACTACCAATGAGTACCATTTGCTACACTCTCGGCGCATAAGACCAGTGCGATGGATATGTTCTAAACATCTTGAATAGCGATACCGAATACATTATTTGATTAGATTTTGATTAGAATGAGTGTCGTCTCACCGAGTCCCTTGAGTATGCCGACGGTGGTCTGGACACAGCGGAGGGCGGACGAGCAGTAGACGTGCTGGATATCGACGCCGTGATCGCGCATGCAGCGACCTGAGGAGAGATGTGAAAGTGTCAAGAAGGAGTAGATGTGAAGAAGGTGTCAAGAAGGAGTAGATGTGAAGAATGTGTCAAGTCTCAAGAATGAGTCGATGTCAAGAAGGAGCAGATGTAAAGAAGGTTTTCCCTCGATTCAGATTGCTGTTGGCACTACATTACACCATAGCCCAGTGATTTTCCAAGGAAAGATCAGTGAGTAGCTGTTTGTTTATTCATTCATTGCATAAAGTATAAATGACTGTGATGTAAATTCTAACACCCATACATCACAAAAGTATCTATTGTAAATTATTGTGAACGACACGCCACACGCACTACAGTGTGTGTTCAATGGGAAAGATTTGATATAAAAGCGAAGTATTCCACTATGTTTTGCTATTCACAACTTGTAGAGTTAGTTTTGTAGTTGGCATCTACTATCATCTACAGTTAGCACCAACGAAACAAATACGAAACAAACACCAACGAAACAATATGCCCACAAATGCATGTACTTGTTCTGTGAGTCAGAACCTCAGAACTACGATAAAATACACGACATGCCTATAATAGAATAGGAAATGTTGTACTAGAACGCACCAGTGAGCTTGCTCTGTAGGTATCCCATCTCTGTGAGCGGGGTGTCGGACGCGAACTTCTGCCAGCCGTCCTTCCGCTTCGGCACATTGCGGGGCAGGTTCACATCGAACGGACGGTATCTGAACGCTCAGTTTAGAAGCTTTAGATGCCAAACGTTTAAGATGAAGTCAGTTAGTACATCATTTCCAGAGGCTACTACATAGCTTCAAGAAGATAAAATGATGATAAGATGATACTATTGATAAACAATGATAAGCATACCTTCCATTAGCGTCGAATGCTTTTCGCATCCAGCTCACGCCCTGCTCGTTAAACACAAAATCGCATCTGAAACGAATACACAAATTTCGAAACGGGCGAATTTCAGTAATCCAACGACGTCAAAGTGATGATACGATCGTGTGTGTGTGTGTGTGTGAAACGTACACCTCAACACACCTCAAGATTAGACAAAGGAAAAACGAAGCGTATCGAACGTGTACATCAACTTTTAGAGGGACACGTACTATAACGATGTTTGATGTTATTTATATTATTACCATTATTACTATTACTATCAAAATTCCAAAACCTATACCTCTCTCCGTGCCTGACAATAATGACCCGTCTACCTTCCATCGTGTATGTGTGAATCTGAAAGCACAACAAATGAGTAAACAACAACAAAAGTCTCGGAATAACCAAAGAACAACTGCGAAAGCTGCGGAGTGGATGATAGTGTGGAATAGCGAAACGGTTTTCGCAATTATCTGTTTCTGCGCTCTCTCTCTCTCTCTCTCTCTCCCCGTTTTGGCCTGACCGCATTTCGGATTTCGGATCCGAAAGGTCGTATCACATACCCGGAGAAACGTATTGCAACGGAAACGTTTGAATTAGTAGTAAGTAACATATAAACTACCGGATTACACTTATCGCAGCGAATTTGCCGTATGTAAAAAAAACACTAACAATTCGCAGACAGAACAGCGTAAACACACGAAAACAGAAGCGTGAGAGAAGAATGAGAGAATACCGGGAGAGAGAGAAAGAGAAGGATTATGACCTTACCAGTAGGAATGTGAGAGACAATGGATGACGCGCGAAAAAAAACAGGCGAGAACACATGTTTACAAACGAGCAATGTAGGAAGACAGTGCAGGGACAGGTGTCGGTTTGAGTGCTCAAGAGAGCACCTCTCTCCCTCTCTCCCTCCCTCTCTCTCGGGTGAGCGGATATCTGAGATGTAAATGAGAGATCCGTTCGTTCTCTCTACTAGCGTCGTGTTTGCCGAATGCAAGTGTCAATCGAAAGAGCGCAATTCGCTCAAAAATAGCGAGAAGAGAGACGGGGAAGGTGGGAGAGAGAGACGGAAGAGAGAGAGAGGGGGGAGAGACAAGGTGAACTGTCTTCTCTCTCTTTCTCTTCGATTGGATCGATACCTACTTGTCTGCACCATACGTTTGAGAGAGAGAGAGAGAGAGAGAGAGAGAGAGAGAGAGACTGGTTGTCACTTTGTTGTGATCGCTGAACCGAGGTGGCATTGTTGCCTGCCGCGCTCTCGCGTCTCTTCTCTGCCTTTTTTGGCATCGTTTCAGAACGCAAAAAGTCAAACCAGTGTGTGACTCGTCATGTAAGACGATATGAAAAGAACCAACACCCAGAAAACCATAATATTTACAATTATTTCACCATGAAGTAGTCAAGGAACTAGACAAAAAACTCAACTATACATACAGCCACAATACATATCAATTCATGACAAAATTTCATCCTCTTACATGATAGGATAAGAGAACATACCACAACAAAACACGATAAAGTAGAACCTATAAAAACTCGGGTTCATTGAGCGGCGCGCTCAGGAGCTCTCTTATATAAGCTTTCCACGAGGGTGTTTTGATGGTTTCTGTGTAGTGAGAGGGAAAGTGCGGTGTTCCAATGCTCGACTCCTTTACATGCCTATTCAAGCTAAGGAAACAACAAAACAACGATGTAATTACCGGAATGCCATAGCTAAGGCATAGCGACAGACGCGGTTATAACCACTATACTACCAAAGAAGAAGAAGAAGAAGATCTTGGCCCTACTGCATGCTCCCATTCATATTATTGTGAATGCAATGTAATGTACAGGATAAATATCTGAACTCGTAGACAGCGTACGAACTAGAGATGGGCGAATAATGTTTTTGGACGAATAACGAATAATTTTTATTCGTTCGATTAATCGTCGAGTTCGATTATTCGAATATTATTCGATTAATCGTCAGCGCTCGAATAACGAATAAAATTTATTCTATTATTCGATTAATCGATTAATCGACTGAATTTTTTTCTCAGAGGTATTTCTAAGTATTTCATGTGTTTTTGTGATCAATTATTCGAATAATTGAACAATAAAGACGAATAACGAATAAAAATTATTCGATCGATCAATCGAACAGATATTTTATTCGAATATTATTCGATTAATCGTGAGATCTCGAATAACGAATAAAAATTATTCGATTAATCGATTAATGGATTAATCGAATAATTATTCGGGTTTTATTCGTATTCGATTAATCGTGCACATCTCTACAGAACTATGGAAACTGTGATTACGAACTATGGAAACTGTGATTTTTGTGTTCCGTCGTCTCGCGGCATTTGTTATTCGCTTTAGCCCGATTGTGCAGAGTGAATGAGCATCGAAACAACTATATTACAAGCGCCTTGAGATAAGTGAAACATTGCAGTGGATTGCATTTGCATAGCTTTGCAGATGTGTACGATAGGCAAGAGCGGCTGAGAAACAAAGCAACTCGGATTTCTACGAGTTTCATTTCAAGATGGTTGAATGAGCACCGAATCGCACAGTTCATTGTGAACCTCTCGTCTTGCGTCAACGAAACACCTTGCACCGATCTATATGGAACTGTCAGTAGTGACTCGCACCCGATTCCCCGAACTTCTCGTTTCGTCTATCCACAAATCTGCATAGCTGTGTTCAATGACGCATAGTTGCGTCGCTCGTGTCTACCTGTTCTCTCCTCCTCCTCTCATTTTTTTCACCGCCATGTAATCCGCCGGCGAAAATTGATAGACGACTTGGCGATATGCGTTTTTCCTCGCCTGCTGATCGGTTTTTGCCAGCCTGCGAAAGATGACCGGTCCTTCAGGCGTCCGCGGCGGCGGCGGCGCAAATTATGCATATCAAAAGAGAGAGGGCGGCGGAGGGAGAAGGAGGAGAGATATGTGTAGACAACGACGTACTTTCCCGCGCCACTGCTTTGCATTTCTTTTGCAATATCCGATATTGCCAGTGGTTGGGGTGGGCGAGCCGTGTGTGAGATCCTGTTTGGCGGAGGAGGGATAAAAGGAGGATCGGCGGGGTGATCTTCACACTGTGTGTGTTTGTCGCTTCCGCACCTCTACCACCTCCTCCTTCTACCACTATGTTCGCCAAGGCCGCCCTCCTTCTCGCTCTCGCCTCCACCGCCCTCGCCTGTCTCGGTGAGCAGTAGCCGGATTGCTTACTGTATCCTGGTATTCTGTACTGTAGCTCGATACGGTATACTACTCTAGATACCGTAGGCTTACTGTGATTACCGTATCCCTTACAGGAGGCGGCGGCGGCGGTGGCTGCTGCGCTCCGTCGCAGGCCGGTCAGTGCGGTCCGGCGACGCCTCCCTGCTCGTCCAGCTACCAGGGCAGCTACGCAGCCGCCCCGTGAGTACCTATGGATTACTATAGATTACTGTAGGTTACTGTAGCATCCAAGACACAGTAGCATCGTACAGCTGAGTCACTTATTTGGGTGACAAACTAACTCGTATAGCGCCTCCACTCTTATCGGCTTATCGCCCGAGTGAGTGAGGCGTATCAGCGCAACGTATTACTGTAGGAAAAGGGCAACCTGTCCCAATAGGAACACATGTAATGTAATGTTTATTTTCATCGGCAAGAATAGGCTATACATGCCATACATTAGACCATAATAAAAACGAAAAACGCAACTACAATACAAGAATGTGCATTCTACCGTATTATTTGGCTTTGCAGTCCGTCGTACGCTGTTCCGCCGCCGCCCGCACCCGCCTACGGAGGAGGCGCGTACCCGTCGGCTGGCGGATACCCCACCGGAGGCGCCGGCGGAGCCTACCCCCATCCCTAGAACCCTCGCATCCTAGATCCATGCTCAACCCGCAACCCCAGCATACTCTGAGATGAGATTATGTGTTTACGAGTGTTGAGCGATCCAGCCCCTCCCTCTTCTTATTCCCTTATTTATCATTGGTTGTCTGTACATTTCTGTGGCGGTGTGAAGATAAAGATATTTGTGCGTGAATGTGTGTGGGTGTGTTTGAAACATGTTGTGGCTTCCTGCGGAGCACAATGAAAGAGGATATGATTCATATGATTGCGTCATTCACATCACCTTTTTTTCTTACTATGGACCGTGCATGTAATAAAGTTCGTTCCAAATACAAAAATGTTGTTAAAAAAAAGCATGTTTCAATTGCGTGCAATACTGAAAGAAATTGACCACGATACGCAGTTTACTGTGTACTGTGCTCAGAATGGGTGCTGAAAAGCTCCTTTTAGATAGTGACATTAGAAATCCTCTCGAGAGCGTGATAATACTTATCTCACAATACAATACAGTAGTGGAACATGTTGACATGTTGTTTTCTGTTTTCGGCACGGTGACGAGGACTGTGAAGGAGTTTGTGAGCTGGCGGTGGCGGTGTCGACGATACGGTCAACCATTCAACCAGTACCGTTCAAGTGGGTACTCTCCAGAGAGTATACTGTACATAATTATCATGCATATTATCGCAATCCCGCATCTTCAAATTAGCCTCTGATAAAATCTTTGTAATCATTGTAACAGTTTTAGAGAAAGAGAGAGAGATGATGACTTCTTTATTCTCATTTTTCTCTCTCATTACTATTTATTGGAACTGCACTGGCCAGAAAGAGAGAGAGGGGGAAAAGAGAAATTAAGTTGTTTTGCTGTTGACTAGACTTGCATACAGTTCTCGCCCCGCTTGGTGTTTCTTTTTCTTACGCGGAGTCGGCATTCTCACCAGCACACATGTTACAGACGACTCACGATCACATAATATCCGGAAGTCGCGTATTCCAATGGCGATCTCCAGATGCTTTCTTTCTTACTTTCTCTTTTCTACCACCAGCCGTCAGCCATCAACAAAAAATCGCTGCTATGAAACGTGAGTTTGTGAACGAATGATACGCATTCGATGAGAACAGTTACAGTATCCACCTTGCTATCTAATTTCGCCACCCCACCGACTACTCGGATCGTGTAGTCGCGTGTGTGTTGGAGCACTCGGCATTTCCGGATGTGTACGGTGGGTATCTACGGTAAAAGCGCGTCCACGATACTTACAGAAAACGCTGCCTTCATTGTCGCTGCTCTCCTCACGCTGACTGTCGTTCTTCTCCTTCTACTCGTTCTCTCGACGATCCTCATTCGATCAAGATGACAGTTTGGATTACGGTAGAAAAATATACTCTTCACTTGTTAGTTGACGCACAACAAAAAAAACTCCAAAGGTCTCGGGAAAGTTGTTCTACACGTGTATATTCATTCATATTATCAATAACAATAATATAATCAACGACACAACCAAACAATTTTATTAATTGATTCGAGAACAACAGAATACCTATGACAGGTAACATAGCGAGAAGAGAGGGATACATAACGTGAATGTTATGGCGAGTATAAACCCGAAACTAACCAACAAGTAGAAGAACCGGCATCTGTGATGAGACCTACACATCAATGAAAGATGGTTGTCGAGGAATAATTATGAATTTGATATAACTCTGATTACAATGTATATATAAGGACCAAGTACTCAGACAGCCTTCTTCTCTGCAGACTTGTCATCGACGGCCGCGGGAGCCGGGCGAAGCTCCGAGCGACGCATTCTATAAGACATTATAGAACAACAATCAACATGTACCAGTACCAAACAAGAATAATCACCTCATGGGAGTGATATGAGTGGGCTTCAGCGAGCCGTCGTTCTGTCTGATTAGCACCCGTTGCGGAGATAGCGCCTCCAGAAGGGGCTGCGAAGGAGTGTCGTTGGACAGGTACTTCCTAGGACACACGCTGTACAGACGACCTCGGTTTTACTATGTTTCTTTTAATATTTTGTGACTGATGTTATTCCGGACAATTATTTTACCCTAACCGACGCAACTTCTATCCGTTCATTGTCATTGTACTCACAAGTATTTAAAATGTATACTATATTATATTATGACACTGTAAAACAAGGACAACTCGTCTACATCACTCACCGTCCGGCCAGCGGCGGCAGAGGCGCAGCGGGCAGAGGCGCGAGCGTCGCCGGCAAGGACACCTTCTGCGCCTCATCCGCCTTGTCCACAGCAGCAGTCCTGACCGCAGACCTCGACCTGCGAGCCGCCGCCTTCTCCTTGGCCGCCCTGCTGGAGGCGCGAATTTTCTCCTCCTCGATAGAGTCGGCCAGCGCGAACCTGCTTACACTCTCGGCATTCATATATATTCGTATATGCATGCGTTTATCTGCAGAATGCTGCAGCACTCACTTGAGCATGGCGTCGTATTCGGCCTCGGAATAGAGCTCCTTGCGGACGACGCAGCCGGCCGCGAGAAGCACAGTGGGATTGGCCAAGTCGACGGACACGCCATGCATGCGCTGCGGATGGTTGCCCATCCACTCAGCCGACACCACCACGCCTCCCTCAAAGTAGATTGTCCAATATGAAAATTACAATCACAAACATCACTCACTCACCGTGGTGTAAGGGCTGTTGATGGGAGGAATGGGGAGCAGTCGCCGAGGCGTCGTCAAGTTATTCCTCCTGTGCACCATAGGAGCGTTGGAGGGCGTAGAGGGTGCGGCGGGAGCGAGTCTGCGCTTCGCTAACTTTGACCGAAGCTCACCGCCGTTCTCCTTCTTGGGCTGAAGAAGTGCCTGCTCGACAGCCTCCTCCTTCTTCCTCTTCTCCACACTGCGCCTGTAGCTCGCGCTCGTGTTCATCTTCTTCTCGGTGTACAACTCCATCGCCACAATCTTCTCATCCAGCGACAGCGCCGGGAAGAAGTTGGGCTGAAAGCATGTTGTCTAGATTAAGAACTGGGAGGATACACCAGGAAGAACGTACATTATCGAAGCAGTCGTCTTCATAGCATCCACGATCTTGTCGCCGCTTGCGCCCCTCGGCACTCGCGTCCTTCTCGCGAGCCTCTTCGACGCACGTGCAAAAGTCGTCCACCATCCGCTGACGCTCACGAAACTCGTTCACGAACTTTGATTTCTCCTCGCGCTGCAAACAGGCTCAAGCTCACAATCAGTCACAACGGCAATAATTTACAAATACTCATTAACAATCAACATCATAAACAAAGATCACGTTACGCACCGGAGTGTTGATGTAGTAGGGGTCGGAGAAGAGGTTGTAGTCGGGATTGAAGATGTTCAGGTTGCGCACATGCGACGACGAGACCACGCGACGCTTCGGCGTCACCTTGAACACAATCAAGTACAACACAAAAACATAGACCGTCAGACTTAACTTTCGCTGGCAAAAGACCCTATGAAAGATCTCAAAAAATTTAAAGCGGCTTTTTGATAGATAATCGAGTCTGACGTCGCCTTTTTAGGCTATTCAACTGATTTTATATCTGATCACATTGCATTACTAGTATTACTCACCCTGGGCGAGATGACGTGTATGGGTGAGTTGGCAACGACCTTCGTCAATGAGCCGTTCATGTTCCTTGGCTTTGGCGTCGACTGCATCACTTCGTCCTTGGGCTCCTGCTTCACGTGTGCCAAACCCTAAACCATATCAGTGATTAACAAATATAAACATATATCGAAGACCCACCTCCTTAGGCTGCGTGTGTTGTGCCGGCTTCGTCATCTCAAGATGGCGAACATCTTCCTCGGGTTCGGGTTTCACGGTAAGCGGCATCGGGGTCTCCAGCTTCGTCTAAAAACGTATGCAATATTCGGATACAAATAACACAAAAATATCCAATCACATACCTTGACAGGCTCGCTGCTCGTCTTGGTCACCTGCATCGAGAGGCGTTTGCTGCGACGCAGCGGCTCCGCGGAAGCGGCGGCGGCCTTCTTGCGAGGCTGATCTTCGCACTTCTCGCTCGGTCCGGCCGCCCGACGTTTCATAGCTTCAACTTTTGATATCACAGAAAAAAATAGATCTGCAACTTTCACGAGAGAAGCCAGCCGCACGGCTCGTCACTCGCGCCTCGCACTGTCGAAAAAGCATGCTTGAGGGAGTGGGCGGAGCTTAATTGGCACCACTCCAAATGATTACTTAGTCGCGAACAACAGTTATTTTCAGCATTACTTATGTTTCATAACAGTGTGTATATTTTTCTTAGGTCAAAAGCCTTAAAAACTATTCAATTGAATATAATTTGCATAATTAATTAACAAGGGAATGAGGTGTAAGCAGCTTATGATGTGCATGTTATTGTTTCGAAAGAATGGCTTTTGAGTGGAACGGCCCGAGTGCGCGAGTTACATTGCTTTGACGAGCCGTGAGCCATTAATGGCCAAAGCGTAGGTGAATATAGTTAACACACATCATTGTCAACCCGTTACAATACAAAAAGACGCACACATTAAAAACTCACAAAAAGAACTAACAAAAATAAGAAAAAAACAAGCTCAATTTAAATGCACGGCCGCGGCCCAAATTACGATTAAAAAAATCAAAATTGACGCACAAAACACACATACGTTGTTACGGTACACAATTTAGAGAAATAGCTGTAAATGTGTTTAGAATTAGGAATTTGAAATAATCTTTTTATAACGGTTATTTTATTAGCAACATTACTAAAGAGAACAGCACATTAAAACACAAAAAGAACTAACAAACATCTTTTCAAAATAATTACGGGCTGATGGCGGGGCCGTTTGTGGTATTCGACAAATGTGATTTATTTGTGATTACACGCTTTTGATCACGATCGGCGAATAATCAAACAATTTATACAAAACACCTATTCGATAATATACTAATAATAAACAGATATTTTTAACTGGATTTTATTCGGTTTGCTCTATAGCGTGAATGAGTGCTTCGCACATCCAGACTGTTTTCTGCTGGAGAGTCATCTCACTCATGTAGTCGCGCAGAACATCGGCGGATGGGAAGACGGGTGGCTGGAAGAAGGCTAAGTAAGGGGTGAGAAAAGGGAAAGAGAGATGAAGATACCTGGGTGCAGTGGACAGCAGAGTCGGGTGAGGAAGGAGACAGAGAGCGGGTGAAAGACGAAACAGAGATGGAAGACATCTCATCCGTGCACAGCGACTCCTGCAAGCGGAGAAAAACACAAAGATTAAAATAATAACATCTGCAAACGCTCTGAGACAGAGAGAGAGAGAGAGAGAGAGAGAGAGAGAGGAGAAAGAAAGAAAGAAAGAAAGAGTGAGCGAGTGATAGAGAGGGGAGATAAAGAGAAGAGAGAATGATATTAAGAAAGAGAGAGAGAGAAGGAGAAGGAGAAATAAAGAGATTGAGAAAGAGATAGATAGAAATAGAGAAGGAGAAGGAGAGAGAAGGAGAGAAAGAGAGTCAGGGAGTGATAGAGAGAGGAAAGAAAAAGAGAAGAGCGAGTGATAGAGAGTGAGAGAGAGAAGAGAAAAAAGAGAAGAGAGAGAGAGGAGATAGCATTATAAAGTTAAAGAGAGAGAGAGAGAGAGAGAGAGAGAGAGAGAGAGAGAGGGGGGGAAAGAGTGAGAGAGAGGGATATCAGATAAGCGAAATAGAGCGCGTCAATCGTCCTTGAGCGATCCGACCAGGCTGTTCGTTTCCTGACTAGGTTTGGATACGTTAGTGTATTAGTATTAGTTTTCAAGTTTGGATACGTTAGTGCATTAGTTTTCGAAGATTTCCAAGTTTAGATACGTTAGTGTATTCAAACAAATCAGTGACTGTTACTATAACTTTATATGTCTGGGTATTTGTGAATTGTCAATTGTGAGTATTGTAAATTGTAAGTTAATTGTATCTTTATATCATGATATTCTGTCTAGTGAGTTTGTAATATGTATTTTCGGTATCTAATGTACAAAATTTCTTCGAAATTTGAGAAAAGGACATCCATTCTCTTTCGAAAAGTACAACAGTAAAAACGTGTGGTTTGTTTTGATCTAATTCAACAAAAGCACATGCATAAGCACATGCCTCTTCGCAGCTGACTAAAATTTCAAAACAATCTGCTCTTTCTAATCGATTAAAAGCGAACATATATATACACATTATGTACTATATATATATATATATGTATATATATATATATATATATATATATATATGAGGGCAGGGTTGGCCAAGTGGATAGCGTCAAAGCTTGCTAAGTGAACGGTCGCTGGTTCGATTCCCCTCGCGGGCAATTGTTCTACCGAATTCCACTACCTCCCGGTGGGCCGCGTGAACCCACTCTCACTATCTGAGAGCCCTACCATCGACGGCGGCAGTCTTTCAAGATCTTCTACCACGCCTCGCATCCGGAACTGGTCACTTCGCGATGTTCACGCCCATCAACCATGAACAGTCAGGACTCGCGCCGCACTGTTTCAGCCAAGGAGCCCCACTGTAGGATTGTGTGTGCTTTCAGATAACCCATCATGCTACCATTGTATGTACATGTCGGAATCAGGCTGATAAACAAACAAAACAAAACAAAATATATATATATATATATATATATATATATTACAACCAGCGCGGCAGCGCTGGTTGGTTTGTGTTAACCCTAGTCGCGCGCTAGAATCGGCAAAAGGCGACTGAACGAAAGGTCTCTTAGAATCTTTACGAGAACAATGTGATGCTGATAGATGTTATCAGGATGTTAGAAAATGGTTAAGTTTCGATTTTGGTAACGCTAGCTGTTGTAGGAAGCGAGATACGCGCGCGCGCCCCCTGAGGGGCAGGCAATCCCCCGTGTACGGAACGTTTTCTAGGGGGGGGGGGTGGCGCGCACCGGCTGCCCCCAGCAGATAGGAGGTGCACAATCGCACTGCCTGTGGATTGCACTGATATCGTTCAGATCGCGTCCTCTGTCGTGCGCACAGTAGTGTTGTGGTTAGCGATTGCGCCCGTTGAGACACATGGCTCGAGTTCGGTTCCGGCTGGTGGCAAACCTTTTGTAATATATGATTTTACATAGAAATGACATTGAAATTGTAAATTTTCCCATCAGCATTACCTAAACTCTTTTTTTGCAAATTTTATACAATTTTGGACTCAACAAGGTGGGTGAACTGTTGGATTTCTTTTAAAAAATGTTTTGTGGTTCATGTTAATGTAGATGGATTTATATGAAATCCGATAAAAGTACATTCATTATCTTTTAAAAGGACTTCCGTAAGAGAAGAGTTTGTGTTACTCAACGTAATGCAACAAAAGCTCATGCATTTTATCAATCGAAATAGTACACAAACCTGCTCCATTAGTTCAACAAGTTATATATAATCGATCGGATACCGAAATCAATTTCCCGACATACAACATTTGCTCGCATTAGTTTTAATTGCAGAAAGAGCAGGTTTGTTTACTATTTCGATTGATAAAATGCATGAGCTTTTGTTGCATTACGTTGAGTAACACAAACTCTTCTCTTACGGAAGTCCTTTTAAAAGATAATATATATATATATATATATATATATATATATATATATATATATATATATATATATATATATATATATATATATATATATATATATATATATATATTCGTATATGCATGCGTTTATCTGCTAATCTGCTAAGAAAACTCACACATTTTATAGTTATAAAACATCGTTTGAAAGAGCAGGTTTGTTTTGAAATTTTAGTCAGCTGCGAAGAGGCATGTGCTTATGCATGTTGAATTAGATCAAAACAAACCACACGTTTTTACTGTTGTACTTTTCGAAAGAGAATTATCGAGTACAACCAACCTTGTATGCATCAACGGACTTGTAGGTATTATTGCACCCATAGACACGATGACCTCGAAGAGCTGTTGGAGCGAGAAGACGACCGCAGCCGGACGGACACACCGACTTCTTGAAATCAGAATAAGAGGAGAGAGAGAGAGAGAGAGAAAGAGAGAGAGAGAGAGAGAGAGAGAGATTAACCTCATTGGTTTTGTGGAATTTCCCGATATAAACATTGCATCCGAAGCTCTGGTGCGATCGGAAAGCGGTTGGAGGGAGCATCTCACCACAGCCGAATAGACAGAGCTTCATACCAAAAACGGATAGGGGCAGATTTCCTGAACAGAAGCAGGTGTAAAGATATGCGAAGGTATTGGAGATGTAAAGATAGTGATACCGGTGAATACAAAATGTCTTGTTTATACATCACCAATTTCGCAACAATGGCCCACATACCCACATTGTCTCACTGTTGTTTGCCTCGAGCTTTCGCGCGGGGAAGAGAGTGATAGGCGGACGCCTTCTAATTAGCTGATTGGCGAGTTATAATACGCAGTGACAAAACAAGTTGCTCGCGGTATAGTGATGGTGTCGTGGACAAGCTATGAAAAAACTTTTGATTGTAGAGTGGGCTTGCAAATTAGTAGTAGTACCAGTACCACCCTTTTTAGGAAAGACATTAGGGTGGTTAAAGAAAGATCAAAGCAATTTGATTGATGTTTTCAACTTGACAACTCGGCGATCCGGAAACATCTACTTGTCCAGCGATACCTCTAACCAGTCGTAGGCCGTTGGACATGTGATCGGGAGATGAAGTGTTTGCTGTCCAACCTTTTGTATACTGTACATATGGGACAACGCATTTTTCCACGCTGACCGAATTGACCGAGTTCAGGCATTTAGGGCAGATACACAATACTGTACAGGTCGTTGGGTTTCATGCGCGGCGGTCGCTCGGCTTATCACACGTCCACGCCCGAAATCACGGCAATCACTGTCGGGCTGATGAGATTTTACGACAGTTTTATCTGGCATGGGCGTGGATGGTTGGTGTGTGCTTGCTTGGCTGATCCGAGCCTCAGTCGAGACCGACTCTCGCAGCGATGCGCGTGTCGATTCTGCTGCTAGCGGCGCTAGCCGCCACAGGTAAACGTTGTCTCGAACTATTTTTCCTCACAATACGATTTAGCACTCGCCGCAAGGCATCACGACGCTCTAAACTACTACGAAAACTTCCCGCTCACCGAGAATCATGTTAGGGCTAAGAGGTTTGTTTATCAAAAAAATATGATTCAAATTACTACATTTTAGAAATGCTGGCGGTCATTGTGATAGCGGTTGGACTGGGCAATACTGCGAGAATCGTGCGTAACAAACTGTCTTCGTTTCTGATCATTCATATATACCGTATTGAACTTGAAACTACCGTAATCCGCATTTCAGCCGTGTGCACCACCAAGAACAGCGACATCGCGCCGCCCTCCAACACCGGATACGCCAAGGTGAAATAATAAATTGGCAAACACGAGATTTCTTCGAAAATCATTCATCCTCTTTTCATTGAGTGAGTGTGATTAGTTGCCGTTTTCATAGCACACATCAGCAAAAAACCGTCGAGCTATAACAATGTGGTCAAAAACTATAATATGATAAAATATGATAAAAGTATTATCTAGATGATCGACAGTCTGTTCCTGCCGTCTGGTTGCATGGGTCAATACTATGTGCCCTTCGACAGCATGTCCTCCGCGATGCAAATCATGGTGAGAGAGCTTCCCATTCTCTCCCTCTTTCCCTCTCTCCCTCTCTCTCCCTCTCCCTCCCTTCCTACCTGCTGCCCCTCATCCTCCCTCCCCCTTCCCCCACTCCCTCCCTCCCTCCCTCCCTCCCTCCCTCCCTCCCTCCCTCCCTCCCTCCCTCCCTCCCTCCCTCTCTCCCTCCCTCTCTCCCTCCCTCCCTCCCTCCCTCCCTCCCTCCCTCCCTCCCTCCCTCCCTCCCTCCCTCCCTCCCTCCCTCCCTCCCTCCCTCCCTCCCTCTCTCCCTCTCTCTCCCTCTCCCCCCTCTCTCTCTCTCTCTCTCTCTCTCTCTCTCTCTCGCGTCTTTCCTTGTTCACTCAACCCATCTGTCTTCACAACCGCAAGTGTGCAGGTCACGACATCGGCCGGCCAGCCCAACCTCACTCTGTACAACGCGGCCGGCATCCCCGTTCCCGCCACGAACTCCATCCTCCAAGCCACCATAGGATTCTCTCGCTTCCAGGTACTTGCGGACTACTTTATTGACAGACAATGGGTGAATGGAGATACACGCGCGCTCGCCGCCTGCGCTCTCTCCTCTCGCCACAGTCTGTTGCGCAAGAATTCAAATATTTAGTCGTCAATAGGAGACTACATTCCGCGTACTGTATGGTAGAGTTAATATTAATTTAAATAAAACACGTGTAAAAAGATACAACAAAACAAAGGCAAATGGGAAGCCATTGCTATTGACTTAATCTAGTGTTCCACTCGTTTTTCGATGTTCGCCTTCGAGGATCGATTATTGAATGATTTTGATCTGAGTGATTGTACAATGTACAATGGACACATATCAGGGACTCGCACCGGGCGACTACACCTTCACCATCAACAACGATCACGTCTCCACCACCTTCTGCAGCGTCGTCATCGAGGTGGGAGCATTCTGACTTCTGACTCATCAAAATGCCACTCCTTTCCCTAGCTCGTTAAACGTGCGACGTGGACAATAAAATAGCGTGTCGAATCTTATTTTATTACCTTTATACCGATAAGCGGTGGTAGTGATTTCGGGATTCTCGAGAGCAAGTGATAACGGATGGTGCGGAGAGTGCTAGGTGACAAAAAATATTCTGCGACACTGAGCATCTACCAATATCGCATACATCAAATGAGTATACTATAATGAGGAGATACTGAATATAGAGAACATACTGCATTTGATATCATTGAATAACTTTGTCTTCGCAACTGCGTTCGTCTTTTAGAAGAGGGTATGGACAATAATAATAAGTTTATCGCATGTATTATCCCTCTCTAGAGTATACATTCCTCTATAGTATACACTAGTCCCACTTTTTTCCGGAACGCACAAATTTAATAGAGCATGTAAGAACAATGAAAAATGGTGAAGAAACAATGGGCAAGACGTTGGCAGAGTTCGTACGTGAAACCTTTGCAGGCGTTCACGAATGTGACGACCGACCATGGATTCACGTACTCGGCCCAGTCGGACTATCCCGTGTACGGAGAGTCGGCCGAGGAAGGCACCGGAATGAACATCATCGCACACGCATTCAACCTGCCCGCGCCCGCAAGTCAGCCTCCCCCCTCTCTCTCTCTCTCTCTCTCTCTCACTCACTCTCTCTCTCTCTCTCTCTCTCACTCACTCGCCACCCTCTTCAGAGCTCGGCGCCGTCACGGTTCGCTCCGACCGCGCCACCACTCCCGTGTGGAGGAGCCTGCTCACGCCTAGGTGAGTGACGTCATCAGCGCTACGATGACGTCATCATCGATCGATTTCAGGTACGGCTGCTCGTACGAGTCGTTCGCCGCGCAGTTTACGTGCACCGGATCCGCCACCGATTACACCATCACTGTGAGTATTGAATGAATTGAATGTTCATCTTTTGTTGACAAAATAACCCTTAACAAGATCTACAACCAAATCGTCAAAAAGATCTCAGAACCATGAAAAGGTTTATTTGTATCACCTGATGTGATGCGTTATCGAGTGCTTACTCATTGCAGTTCGATGGAACCGATGCGAACGGCTACAGCTTCCGCCGCACCGAGACGTTCGCGTGTGTCAGTGAGTATAGGGAGAGGGAGGGAGAGAGAAAGAAAGAGAGAGAGAGAGAGAGAGAGAGAAAGAGAGAAAGAGAGAAAAAGAGAAAGAGCTCACACAGAGCCGATCACGACGCCGCACCCACCGACGCCGACGACGCCGGCCATGTCTGCGTGCCTCAACGGCGGCACCATCCTCTACCCCGGCACCCCGCAGGCGTTCTGCTTCTGCCCGCCCCGCTTCAGCGGCGCCAACTGCGCGCAGGTACGAACCAGCCAACCAGACGAGCTCGCACTCTATCCGCAGTCTTGTCAAAACCCTCACAAAATGTAGCAGACAGATCTGAAGTGTAGGCAAACTGTGACCCAACGCGCTAGCTGACCCGAGTAAAGGCTGTAGACAGGTTGTAGACCGCCATAGATGCAGTGAAGGCATGCTCCACTCTACAGCGGTGGATTTCAGTATGTCTGAATCTCAGAAAAATGGATGTTTTTCAGCCGACGTGCATGAACGGCGGCTCGCTTGCACCGGGCGGTGTGGAATGCCTGTGCAAAGACGGCTACGAAGGAACCAACTGCCAGAACAGTACGTTCTATTAGCAAAAGTTTCAATCTGTACGTAAAGTATGTCCTACCAGTTACATCGCTCTGGAGTAACGCTACGAGGCCCGAAAAACATGTACCACTGCTGCTCACATTCGAGCAACGATAAGACGCAAATTCATGAAGCGCTTCATTTTTTTGTGTCGTGTGTCGCAGACTATTACTGTTATAAATTGAACTGAACACTTTCAGTCATCTGCCAGCAGAATGCGGGCAGCTTCCTCACCGACGACAAGTCTCTCGTGGTGGTGGTGAGGAACACCGTCAGCATGAACCCCTACATCGCCGGCATCGTCAAGGTCAGCACCGCGATTTTTTGTGACGACCGACTTGTGACGATGATTGCAGGCGGTCGAGAGGCAGATGCAATCGCACTCTATCCGCTCCGAGAACGTGTACAAGGTAGGTTGCGAGTTGCGAACAAATTATAATTTGTTTGTTTGATGGAATTTGCAAATTTGACGAAATGTGCTAATAAAAGTGTGAAAAGAAGTGAACTACAAGTCTTTTCAGGACTTTATCCTCGTGACGTTCGCTAACGGCGACTACCAGGCGCAGACCTACTTATACTCCCAGTACAACGCCTTCCTCGGGTATGGCACAGCCGACAAGGAGCTGATCAACAAGTACTCTTCAGAGCCCTCAAGGCGCTCAACACGTCGACGATCGTCGGCGGATGCAACGACACCGTCCTCGCCGCTGTCTCCTCCATCTTCCCACAGGTGCTCTCGGGATAGGATTCTGAATGAGAATAAGTACTACAACGTAAATTACTGGTAAGGATGTATGGTAGTTCGGCCAGGTGCATATCAAGAAATAAAAACGAGTGAGGAATGAAAACGCCGTTTGCAGTACCCCTACAACAAGTCGCCGGTGTTCGTATTCACGGACGCCGCCCCTTCGGACTACGACAACTGGCGCAGCATCGCCGAGGCGAACGGCCTGCGCAAGTTCCCCGTGCGTTCAGCATCCCTCTACCAGGTGTACACGACGCTTTCAGTTCTACTTCTACTACTTCGAGGACGGCTGCAAGGTGGACACGCTGTCGACCGGCTTCCAGGTGCTGCAGTATCTCGCCGAGATGACCGGCGGTCTCGCAGTCACCGGACTCGCAGCCGACGACTTCTCCCTCACCTTCCAGCTCAACATGGCCGCCTCCACCTATCACATGAACCAGGTACGAACGAGATATCATTGACAAGCTATTTGACAAGGTAATGACAAGGTACAACGTTGACAAGGTAGGAGAGAGTTCACAAGATTATGCTAGATCGCTATGGACGACTTGAAAAAGTGCAACGTGGCGCCGTGGAGGACGTTCTTCGTCGACTCGAGCATGAAGAGCGTCGTTATCATGGCGACCGGAAGTGGGTAGTCTCCGATGCCTTTCCTGGAATGCAGCGTCCTCTTGCAGGCAATCTCAACATCAACATCCAAGACCCCAAGTGGCACACCGACTCGCTCATGCTCCTATACAATCGCGGAAACATGTGGTACGTCGAACCTCGACGAACTTGAAAAGTCGTGTGTGGTCTGGCCTCATTATGATCGTCTAGGTTCTTCGAAGTGTCCGACCTGACTGTGGGAGAGTATCTGTTCTCCGTGTCGTCCAGCAACGTGAGTGGTTTCGTGACGGGATCCGGGAGAGCATTTTATTTGAGGCCGAGTCGGCGTGTTCGTTCCGTATTGTGGGCTACGGAGACTACGACATGTTCTTCGCTACCACTCCGGAGCTCTTCATCGACGCCACCTATGCTGAACCCATCGTTGGTGGGTGCTCTCTCTCTCTCTCTCTCTCTCTCTCTCTCTCTCTCTCTTTCTCCCTCTCTCTCACCCTCTCTCTCACTCACTCACTCTCTCTCTCTCCCCTCTCACTCACTCTCTCTCTCTCTCGCTCGCTCTCTCCTTTTTTCCCCTCTCTCACCCCCCCCCCTCTCTCTGTTTCGGAAAACGTTGCTACAATAATGTTGTGCAGGCAAGGCGCGCCACCTGGCCGTCCAGCTCAACGGACTCCGCAACCACAACATCCCCGACTTTGAGAGGTGACTAACCATATACACATACGCTTGTGAGCTTTGGGACAGACTCCTCATCAACGGTGGCATATTCAGCTGATAGGCAAACTTTTAACCGGGACCACCCACGACACTGTGTTCAGACTCACCGCCGAGCTCGTGATCACCACCAACGACCCGATGACCGGCGCGGTGCACAAGCCCGTGTACATGTCCAATGGTACGTCGATTTCGACCACCATCGACATGCCACCCGTTTGCAGGCCAGTGGCGCAACGGCTGCGGCTTCCACCTCTACTTTGGCGCGGCCAACTTCTGCCAGTACCCCGATCAGATGTTCTACGCGACTGTCTACGCGGACGACGGCAGCGGCTACACGATCATGCGCACGACGACGGGCTACTGCTCGGGCACGGAGACGACCGTCTCCCCTCCGGGCACGTGCCAGAACGGCGGCGTCCCGAACCCGATTAACAACGGCACGTGCATCTGCACACCCAACTACCAGGGCCAGTACTGCACCCAGATCATCTGCCAGAACGGCGGCGACGGATCCAAGGGCTTCTGCCAGTGCCCCGTCGGCATGTCCGGAACCTTCTGCGAGCTGTGTAGGTGTGAGGACTGTGATGCGGATGCTGATTATGCATTGCAGACGCGTGCACGCAGACGCAGGCGCCCGTCGACATGAGCTTCATCCGCAAGTCGCTCTCGTTCGTCATCTCCGTCACGCCCAGCATGAACTCCACACTGCAGGTGGGAGCGAGGCGAACACTGCTCATCTCATATCTCACATTTTAGAGGGAGACTTATCACAGCTTTATAGAAAATACACCTTGATATTCGAAAAGACACCTGCCCTTTGCAGGCTCTCTCGAACGGCGTGTCCGACATGGTGCGCGACATCCAAGCGGCCAACCTGCGCTGGATCGAGGAGTGGAGCGTCGTCGCTGTCTCCAACAGCTGTCAGTGACATTCTAACAGTTCATTGTTCATACCGCATTGATCTCACTACTCATAGAGAGTAACAAGTATATAGCCGTACCAATTGTTCTCAGCCGAAAACAAGACGTCTTGGATTATAACGATTATACCGATCAGTTTGGAACTCATTCCAATTCTACTCACTTCCAGACGTGTACCCGATCGTGCAGTCGAACAAGCCGTCCGATTTCATCCTTGGCGTGCAGCACATCGCCGCCCACCCGCAGGACTTCATGAACGCCAGCAATCCGGTTCGTCAAGTATCAAGTGCTCACCTCAACGACATATGTGACACTTATATCAAACACAGGTTTAGCGTAACATTAGTGAGGCTCTCTTTCTCACATTCCGTCATACTTCATGTAACTCGCGATCGTTTGCAGAGCCCGCAGACGATGATCGAGTCGGGCATGAACGCGGCGGTGAAGATGTCCCGGCCCAACTCGTACGTCTACCTGTTCACCGACTCGGACGCGATGCGCGAGCCCATCTACCTGAGTCTCCTGTCCGAGGCGGAGACGAAGCAGGTCGGACTCAACTTCTTCGGAGTCTCCAACAACCTCGCCGGCAATCCCAACGGAACCTTTGCCGGGTGAGTGCGACATGTGTGAGGGGCGAATCAGGGCAGGGCATATTTTTGTCACAGCATAACCCCCGGTGACTGTACAGACTGCGTGAGTGAGAGTGATAGAGAGTTGACGTTCTCGTACGCAGCTTCGTGGAGGAGATGGCTCTGCTCACCGGCGGTTCCACGCTCCAGACAACGAACGTCGCCGAGCTGCTCAACTACATCGTCTCGTTCTACGAGAGCGGAGTGTCGCAGGTGAGTCGAGAGTTGTTCAGATAAATATAAACATAGATTAATCACCTATCACATAATAAAATCGATAAGCAAACAGTGAGTATGGCAAACGGCAGGTATGGTTGGGGGCAGTCACGTAGCACTCACACATTGCAGGATGCGTACTACGCGGACTGCACCCAGCCGCAGACGCTCTACGTGCCAGTGGACGGCACCACGCAGGCGTTCACGATCGCCGTCACGGGAGACACGCCCAAGCTGATGGTGACGCTGCCCGACGGCACGCCCGCGCTCAACAGCATGTACGACTCGCCCATGATCGCCGACAGCAAGTTCGCCCTCAACCAGTACATTGCCAGTGAGTTGAGCATTGTGCGAGTGCAAGTTTCGATCAGTCTATTCGGAAGCAATCCGAAATGTTTAAAAGGAATAGTTCGGGAGTAGGAGGGAGTTTTCAAAAAGCACATCGCGGGTGATTGTAAAAGCAATTCCAAAGTGATCTGAAAGCGTTTGGGAGTGTGTCGCATATACTGAGCGCAGCTTGAATCGCCGTTGCAGAGTGCGACTCGGTCAAGTGGGACTCTCGCAAGTCGTACTGCTACCTGCTCGAGTCGAACAAGAAGAGCTGGCTGGAAGGCTCGCAGTACTGCCACTTTGGCGGCGCCTACCTCGCCGACGTCTACTCGGCCGACAAGCAGGCCTTCATGAACTGTAAGACGATCAAGCTCGTCGAGTCGTCGAATGTACTTTTCAGACGAGACCGGCCAGTACGACTACTGGCTGGGTCTGATCCGTCGCGGCAACACGGATGACTGGGTGTGGGACGGTCCGACGGGATCGGCGCTCGCACCGCTGCAGGGCTACACCAACTGGGGCACCGACGACCGCATGAACCTCACGCAGAACTGTGTGGTGGTGCGCGGCGGCAAGTGGTACCCGGCCGACTGCAACGAGCCGTACCTCTACGTGTGCCAGAAGCACAAGTACGGACAGGGCATCTACGAGGGCGACTTCGACACCAGTGAGGGCACGGTGTTGAGTCCTCCCGCTCATGACTCTTTACAGACCTAGTGCCGCCCGGTTTCTACAAGGTCCAGGTGCAGACGGCATCGGGATCGTGCATTCTACAGGCGCGCGCGCAGTCCAAGATCCAGGTGTTCTACGGATTCTCGCAGGACCCACACAGCGACTTCCCGTCGCGCTACGCCAACTCGGATGCCAGTGCGTTCACACCCCCAGGCTGTAGTCATATATACTTTATTCATATTAGAATCAAATGACATTATCAATCTGTTTACTATGTAAACAGTGCACAGTTTGAGACTAAGCGACGTTTTGACTTCTTCACGATTAAGTGTTGCAGACAACAACGTGATCGTTGCGACGCCGGTCGGCCTGCTGCCCTTCCACATGGACACAAAGCCGAGCGCCGAGGGACACCTCAACTACGCTATGATGGGATACAAGGTGGGCGGCAAGTTGCTACAAAGTCAAAGAGCGTTAAGCTTAAGCGTTTACCGGTCATTCACATGATCTTATACCGCTCGAGATATCTAGCGATTTCACGAGATATCCCTGGATATCTCGACAGTGCAAAAAAGACTTGTGTGCGTTGCAGGGTGAGGCGCTGAACCCGGTGTCGTTCTCGGACCGTCGCTACTGCAGCTACAACTCGGTGTCCACTCCGTTCAGTTGCATCGAGAAGGGACAGTACCTCTCCTCGTTCTTCGTCAAGGTACGGCCGTCTCTATGAGAAAGACTGTGACGCGCGCGTTTCAGTTCACCGGAATCGACCAGTACGGCTTCTCCTTCCAGCGTTTCTCGAACGCGCTCTGCACCAAGAACGGTGCGTACACCGTCGTTCGATAACGACTGTTTTGAAAGAACTGTTTTTTTCTACATTAGACTGAAGCGTCTCGATGAAAATAACATTATGAAAGGCATTTCAGCCACATTTTAAGTTTAGGTCGGGGTCAACTTTTCCTGGCAAAAGGTCCCCAGAGGTTTCAAGTTATTTATTTGCCCGCGTCTTTAGTTGTCACGTGCAAGAACGGAGGATACACTTACAACGGACAGTGCGTGTGCCCCATGGGATTCACCGGAAACAGGTGCGTCATCGCGTGCCTATCACTTTCATTGCCCAAACATTGTCTTTCATCTGCAGTGCGATGATATACTAAGTACGATGTTGGGATAATCAGTGATATGAGGATCATTGTGAGGATCTCGTGTTCAGGTGTGAGACGCCGCAGTGCGCGAACGGCGGTGTGGAGAACAAAGCGGGAACGGGCTGCATCTGCCCCACCGGATGGAGCGGCAACTTCTGCGAAGAGGGTGAGACACGCTCACTTACTCTACGTGAAAACGGCGATCTCAAAAGAGAACGATCACGACAGTGATGCGAATGTCTTTATATAGTGACTCATCTATAGTGATTGCCCTAATCTTGTGGTTGCAGCCATGTGCGAGCCGCCCTATCCGGCCACCTTCGTCGACAGCAACCGCACGCTGGCGATCGTACTCGAGACCAGCTGGGGCATGTCTGCCACCATCTTCCAGGTCAGAAGGATTTTTCATAGGTTTTGCGCGCCATGTGCACCCATCATATCATGGCGACGAGTCCCCGTTCATCAGTCTGAAGCACGTTTCCTAACCATCTATTCACTGTTTTCAGATCCGCAAGAACCTGATCGCCACTCTGCAAATGGTGATGACCGGCCAGACGGCCGGCTGGTTCAGCAACTTTGTGCTCATCCCCTTCGACTCTGGTGCGTGCATCACTCTAAATATGTAATATTAACACTAAACTGCAGAAAAACTGCGTAACACATAAAAAAATCACAGAAATTAGCTGTTTTTGAAGTGTGGATAAAGCCTAGGCCTAATCCTAAGCCGACCAGTGCAAGTGGTCAGCTACTTATTGACGGGGGCTCATGTGTGGACGATATGTGATAAAGACCGAGACCGTATTCGTGTTTGCAGCGTCTAACCAGGCGTCGTGGTACCCGATCACCGCGTCCAGCAACTACACCGACCTCGTGAACGCACTCGCCGCCATCAAGCTCAACGCCTGCCCCGGCGCCGGACCCTGCAGCAACTGTGAGTGACTAGAAGCTTATTATATTGAAAGTGAACGATGTGGTAAGAAAGTGATGGTGAACAACCAGTTTCGGCTCCTGTCACCGGACAGTCTCATGCGATGATTATTATTAACATGTAATGTGTAATACAACAGAACAAGATGTGATTGCTGTGTTGCAGTCTGTCCGCGCCCGATCATGTCGACCCTGAAGACGGCACTCTCGCACCCGTCGCTCGCCACCCCCAACAGTGTCGTGCTGGTCGTCACCCGCTCGTCCGCCGAGGACTACGAACTCGCACACGAGCTCACTCCCCTCATCGAGGCCACCAAGGCTCAGGTGCGATGATTCGATTGAGTGGTGGTAGAGATTTCATAGTAAACAAGGTACAGGCAGCCTTCCTATTCAACAGAATACTGGAGTGCGTCGGAGGAAGTCATTGTCATAACTAGAAGAAAAAAATAGTGAATAATCCATTGTATGCGATCGGACGCTGTCTCGTTGTCTTGTGGACTATTGCTTGTGCCTTGGTTTCGGCTTTGGTACGTCGGGTACATAACACGTACACTTGCAGATCAACTTCGTGCTGCCGGCGTCGACGTCTCCGTGCGGCGCGGGCTGGAACACGCCCGAGGCGGAGGCCATCTACCAGGTCATCTCCTACTCGGCCGGTTCCATCTTCATGGTGAGCGCTTGCAAGGCTTTTGAAAGACACGATGACAAACGTACCTTAGAAAGATCTCCAGAAAACCCTTTATGTAACGTAAAACGGCTTTTTGATACATGGGTAGTAAAGCGTTTTGAAAGACATAAAGGAATAGATAGTCTATATTTTCAGAGTACCATATATAAGGCTAACAAGCTGTAAAGTAGTTGTATGAGAAAGACCAAAAACTGGGTTGCAGCCGACGCCGCTGGAGACTGCGACGACGTTCATGACGCAGTACGTGCCGACTCTGTACCGCTCGGCTGGCATCGAACTCGGCATGGGACAGAACTGCACCCAGCAGACCACCGTCTTCCAGGCCAGTCCTCCACCTCTCTCTCTCTCTCTCTCTCTCTCTCTCTCTCTCTCTTCTCTCGATCAATTGTGACAGGAAGAAAATAATACATACCGTAGTTGTAATACTGGAATTGACGTTGGTTTGACTTGAACATGATCACTTTCAGATCGACTCCAAGGCCTACGACTTCACCATCGACTACTATGGCGCCAACGCGCAGCTATCGCTCGTCGGCCCTGACGGTAAACTCAATTCAATTCAATTTATCGCATGTATAGGCGATTTGAATGTGCGAATCGCAGAAAAACCAAAGACGTTATTGTGATACGATCATGTGGGGGTTAAGAAAAAAACGGGATGAGCTACAAACATACGGTGGAAACTCGGCTGACGAAATCCGTTCAGGTGAGAACATCCAACTGCCGAAGTCAGTCATCACCTCGCTGCAGAACTACATCGGAGTCATTTCCGTGAGTGGATCTAGTTTTTTCTAGAGTGTTTCGAATGCAATTCGGAACTGTGTTGGAGAGACTGACTACAACTCGGCGACATATCGCTGATGTCTCTTTCATTTTGCATTCAACCCGAGTGTCAGCAGTCATATGCTCAGTTCTGAAGTGTTTAGAATAGAACTCGGGAGTGTTTTTTGAGAGACTGATCACGATTTATACAGGTGAATGATACGGGCGTGGCTCAGCCGGGCACCTACACTCTCTCCTCCACTTCCACCGGAAACTACTGCTACCTCAATATCCGCACCCGCTCCGATATCGAGCTGTACGTGGGATACACGCAGGTCCGTCCAGTTATCTATCTCTATCATTTAGAAACGAATAACGAATGCATGTCGAATATTGCATCCATATTGATGTTGAGATAAGAGGTGTAGCATTTGTATTCTATTCAATCAATTGATAATGGCTCGATAATGCAGGTGAACGACGCGTACAGCGGGGCGACGCAGGACGACGCGCACTACTACCCGGTGGCGGGCGGCGAGAACGTGATCCTCGTGCACGGAGACGGACTCACCGACCAGGGATACATCACCTACGCACAGGTCGGCTCAACCATCTGACATTTGAGAAACGACTATGGCAACGACGGTTTACAACCACGCCAGATCTAATATCTGACAATTCAGTATTGGACACTGAGTTTGTCATTAATGGGAATGGTTCACCACGCTTTCCATTTGATTTTTTTTGTCATTTGAATACTAAATTTAAACTACTAGTGAATTGAAATTACTTCAGCATGCTGTATGAAATGTTCACTTCTAAATTGACATGGTTGCAGATCATCAACCCGCGCCGCGGACTGGAGTTCGTGTCGGAGATGCGGCGGCGCGACAAGGGCTGCAGCTACGAGTACTACTCCACCAAGACATTCGACTGCATGTTCGAGGAGTTCGTGGTGATCGTGTACGGCGTGGACGGACACGGCATGCAGTTCCACCGCAACTACCCCGCGCGCTGCGTCGACAACCGGCCCCGCCCGCCGCGTGAGTCACCACGCCTACGATTACTGTAGAGAAAGAGATTTCTCCTCTATCAGTATAGCTGAACATCGCATCACTAGCACAAAAGATAAATGGAATCATACAGTAGAGCCAAGATGTGCTGATTTACTAAAGTTATCACATTGTACTGGTACGTGAATCAGGTTAGCGTTTGAGATTGGTTTTGTTGTACATTTCCCTTTTTGCACGAGTTGTGTGAACTCTTACTATTCAGCGCCGCCTCCGCACTGCTCGCTGACCGCGCACAAGGCGGACACCGTCTTCCTCATCGACTCGTCCCTCGAGGCCGGACTCGACAACTTCAACGCGGCACGTTTGCGATACTGATGCCCCTGTTCTTGGTAGCCACTAGCATCCCTACGAGTTCAGACGACCCTTGCTGACTATTGCGACCTATTGTCTACCTACTTGGTGCATACAGTGGAAGCATACAGTCCCCACCGTTCCTTATTTGTCTGATGTTTCTTTTCTACTCACGAGTGCCTCTTTTCAGTTCGAGGACTTCATCGTGAACGTGATGAAGCCGTACACGATTGGACCCGACGCCGCACAGGTACTGTAATTTTATTATACTTGAAAAAATTATTTATTATATAAAGTATTTATTATATATTTGCAGGTCGGCGCTCTCACTGTCTCCAGCAAGCCGATCAGCCAGTTCTCCTTCCTTTCCGCCGATAACATGGTAGAGAGAGAAAGAGAGAGAGAGAAAGAGAGAGAGAGAGAAAGAGAGAGAAAGATAGAGAGAGAGACAGACAGACAGAGAGAGAGAGAGAGAGAGAGAGAAGGAGAGAGAGAGAGGGAGAGAGGGAGAGGGAGAGGGAGGGAGGGAGAAAGGTAGAGAGAGGAAGAGCGGGAGAGGGAGAAAGATGATCATTTCAGTCTGTCGTCTTCGACTCGCGTGTACACAACATGTACCGTGATGGCGCGAGCGGACAGAACATCTCCACGTGAGTTTCACTGAAATCTGAATGTAAAAAGAACCTGTTGACTGTAAAAAAACTATTTTTTCCACGATTAATAAACAGCACTTCGTTCATCATTCTATGGGTATCTGCTTTCTAATCACTATTTCACGTGATGAGAGTTATTTGTGTGTTTGCAGTGCGATGCAGATGATCGAGCGCCTGTTCACCACTCCCGCGCAGGGCTACCGTATCGATCCCAACGTCCGCCACAACATCATCTACCTCACTGCCTCGCCCAAGTGAGAACATCATATGCCATGTTCATTCTCAGAGTTCAGATATGTTTTTCGGAATCGTTATAGTCATACGCAATCACAACGATATGATATATGTGGTATAATGAGCAGTGTACATGTCTCTCGCTGCAGTGGCCCGACCGACTCGGATCCTGTCAATTGGGTGCGCGCGATGCGCAGGAGCGGTCTCTACGGATTCGCCACCGTCGCCCTAGGAATGGTGTGCTATAAGTTACTATACCATATTTCTGACCGTATAAGAAGATTCAAATCCAGAGCCAGAGAAGACGCATGGAATATTGTTATGATTTTATGCGATTTTACAACAAAAACACTTACAAGAAGGACATTTTTTTTCGTTCAGCCGCAGAACGGAGTGCTGGATGCGATGAACGGCGACAGGTGTCTGTACTACGCCAAGAACGCCGCCGACCTCAACACCTATGGAGTCAACTTTGTCCAGGGACTCGCGTGCGAGTGAGTGTGATATCGATAACTCGATTATGAATGGCTAATCATAATACAACTCTAGTGTTTCACTATGAATTGCAGGCGCTTCCCTCGTTGCGGAATGTGAGCTGCACCCGGCTAACCCCACACACATAGACGCCTATTGTTTCTCCGCACTCGATAAACGTATTTGCATAGGTACCCGCACTGAGTTCAAAGCACAAAACGCAGAGGCCAGACGCTGGCTGGACAAACCGCACTCGAGACCATGTACACAACCATATGCTTCTATAGTCTATACATACATACACGATCTGTGATGTCCGATCGTTGAGGGATCCCCCCTATCGATTGATCGCCCGCTGCTCCCCGGGATTACGGTGGCAGGTGTTTGCGGCGCGAATGGTCCCGTGTGTCTAATGAGGCTGGGCCGTAGGGGTCAGCGGACCCTCTCCCCTTCTCTCTCCTCTCTCACCACACACACGCACAATGCATCTCCCATCGCAGCATAGTTCGACCCTTGCGCATTGTTCTTTGTACGGCTATGCTAATATTAGAGAGAGAGAGAGAGAGAGGGGGGGGGAGAGAGAGATCCAATTCTCTCGGATTTGTACTTGCATTGTATTGGATATGCGCACATTCCGCGTGACCATTGGCGGCTGGAAATTGTAGAGAGTAGAGTACTCCATAGTGAGCTTCAGCCGCTCATCTCGTCGTCCTTTGATTTTCCTATTCATGCGTCAAGATGTACTTGATAACGTTTCATGTAACTTCCTATATATCGCACACTTTATGCCTTACACTTTATGCCCTGTGTTTTAGATGTACCCGATCACGTTTTTCCTCTGGGCAGCCGAGATTCCCGTCGCCTACTTCACCCATATAATGATTTCGATTGGTGTTATATTCGTGTTGTGAGTTCGTTTTCCATTATTCCAATGTCCTGCTATGCTGCGCACTCGGCATTGAAACCAACACGACACGTATTGAAAGAGGAAGAAACGCATCTGCTAAGATGAGCTGGAAAGTTGCGGGCAGACTCAAATCCTTATGCTCGAAACAATTGTTATTTGTATCGGACGGTACAAATGAGTTTCGTGTGGCACCATGTCCTCACGAGTTTTCCGCCGGAGTGGCCAAATTTATGAAATAATCTTTATCTGCCAATATAAAGACACAGTGACACAACGGAAAATGTACAGTGCAGCAAATACTGAGCTGACTCTAGGCTCTCTGTATTAAACATCATTTTGTTTAAGTTTTAGCATATATGTTGCATGAGACACAACATGCGAGTTATCCCTTCTTTTGACCCTGCGAACAAACTATTCACGAGTAATCACAGAGCCTATACTTACTGGAATAGCCTTTCTTATGAGGATGAGCGAATAAAATATATGCGATAAATTGAATTGAATTCAGGTGGGTGCAGTTGGCGCTGCGTCTGCACGACCTCATAGCTCACTACGAGCTACTCAAGCAGGAAGGCGTCCTCGCAATCATAGAGGCCATCCGGCGACAGCGACAAATCGCCTGACCACACGCCGGCCAGCCTACTTCACTGCCAGAGTCTCATCAGTTCAACCATTCAAATACGGTGTTTCCACGTGTGTGTGTTCATGTCAGAGAGTTTTATTGTTTTACGATTGTTTGAGTTTGAATAAATGTGAATGAGAGTGACAGACGACGGCGGTTGTTTTGTTTGTGTGTTTTCTCGCTCGCACCTTCCTTATCAGGCAAAAAAGGGTCAGCGTGATATGATAGCAGAGGTTCGTCAGTGTTTTCGCACACCGAATTCGGGCATGCGCTCACTATTCGCAGCTCTATTATCATGCGTTTTATGGGCAGCGGCAAAGAAATACGAGGTAAGTATAGTTTGTGAAATGTCGTCAATGTATGGAACACAGCCCACATGGGATTCGATCGACTCCCGTCCTCTGCCAGCGTGGTATGACGACTCGAAACTGGGCATCTTCTGCCACTGGGGCGTCTACTCTGTGCCAGCATACCGGTACGAACCGTGTGTGAATCACATCGTAATCTTGACGTTCCCATAGAAGCGAGTGGTTCTGGTGGTACTGGCAGGGCCCAAACGCCGATCCCAACGTCGCCAAGTTCATGCAGGTGCATCTTTTTTCATTATTGGTTTTGCGTTTATCTCACTACTCGAAGAGAGTAACAGGGATATAGCCGTACCAATTGTTGTCAGTCGAAAACAAGACGGAGCCTTGGATTATAACGACTGCATCGCCTCGCATGATTTGACTGAGCGCTTGTCCAGGCCAACTACCCACCGCGGCAGACGTACGCCGACTTCGCCAAGGACTTCACCGCCGAGTATTTCGACGCGGACGAGTTCCGCGATATTGTGGAGGCGTCCGGTGCGAGGTGGGTGGAAAGGAGAGAGGGAGAAAGGGCGCAACACTTTCGCTTGTACTGACAAAACTAAAGACCGCACAATACAATGCCCAACAGCGATCACGCTTAAGAGCGATTCACATTTATTAATGTATTTTTCAAGGAGAAAGGCATGCTGGAGTGCGAATAACATTCACTTGCAGGTACTTCGTGTTCACTTCCAAGCACCACGAGGGCTTCACAATGTGGCCGAGCAGGACTGCCTTCAACTGGAACGCACTCGCCGCCGGACCCAAGCGAGACATCGTCGGTGCGTTTGTATTGCGAAAAAAGCTGTTTGGTATACAGTCTTGGATTACAACGATTTTGAGAACTAGAGCGAACATGTTATAGAAGACACTTAACTTCGCATATTTTCTTTTTTTTCAGGCGAGTTGAAGAAGTCGTTTTCGAAATCGAAGAAGGTGCACTTCGGCTTGTACTTCTCGCTGTTCGAGTGGTTCAACCCGAAATTCCTCGAGGACTCGGCCAAGAACACTACTCGATATGTGCAGGTGCGCGAGAGTAGTGACGTCATCGCCCAAGATCCACTCTAATCCTCTCACGTACACCCACTCTCTCGCCACCCTCTCTCACCGCCCCACGTTTATGATAGCTATGACAGATGAGTGTGATTGTAAAGGAGGCAATCTTGCGTCACACAGTTAATGAACTCGATGAGTTTACTAGAGTAGCTCTGTGAAGCGCGCAGACTGACGCATACAGTAGTTAATCGAGCGTGCGCATATGTGACAAAGAAGAATACAGAAAATACTGCGAGCCATGTAATGCCCAAAAGGGGACAGTCATACAAGTGTACGACATGGTTTCTCTAGCACAAATAGACCGATTTCAAATCGCTACAACATGGTTGCGATAGCAGCTATAGCTGCTATCGCAACCATGTTCTATGCTTCTATGTTCGCAATAAGTGGCGCGCGGTGGGGCAGTTCAGAGGAAGCCGGAGAGTCAGCTTTCGACAATAGCGCGCGAAACAAAAGAGGCAGGCGGTTATGGCACAGTATTTCGAACGGCAAGCGAGGTAGATCGAAACTTATATACCGCCTTTCTATTGCAGGAAGTGTCGTGGCCGCAACTTCAGGAGATTGTATTGGACTACGAGCCGGAGCTGATCTGGTCGGACGGCGATTGGGACAAGTCGGATGAGTATTGGCGCAGCAAGGAGTTCCTCGCCTGGCTATACAACGACAGGTATACGTTTATTACACGTATGTTCAATAGGCATTGGCGAAATGAGTGATACTACGATTGTGTGACAAAGGTTTGTGTTTTATTATTTTCCATCACCATGATTGGTCCCTTGTAGTTGTAGAAGTTATTGTATCAAAAAATGTCGCCAACCCCGAGAGTGATTATAGCAGTCTCGGCCACGTAGTTGTTAATGTGAAATATGGTCTGTTCTCTCTCTCTCTCTCTCTCTCTCCCTACGTTCTATTCTGTTCGCAGTCATTAGCGTTTATGACACTACTCGCGTGGTTTTACGACATTGTACTTGTACGAATAATGTCGCTGCGGTTTGATTTGATGAACTTATTGATATTCGCTGCGTGGGCACTGATTTATGCGACATTTGAGGTCTATATTTTCACCATGGTTGTCATGCATAGAGAACGTCACACATGTTTTCAGTCCGGTGAAGGACAAAGTGGCAGTGAACGACCGCTGGGGCCACGACATTTCCGGCAAGCACGGAGGATTCATGACGTACGCCGATCACTATGATCCAGGTTGATAAGTCCTATTGGCAATTTGCATCACCGATCGTTTTAGGCAAGCTGCAGTCGCGCAAGTGGGAGAACTGTCTCACACTCGATATGAAGTCGTGGGGAAACCGTCGCGGCATGAAGGTTGTTTCGCATTATCATTTCATCATCGATGATAAAAGGATGCCCCCTGGCTGGTGGCAGATGAGGATGCGGTGGCATGGATCATCCCATCGTGACATCACACCATGTGGCGCGCGCGCGCAAATGATGCAATCGCCCGACCGGCGTGCACTGTTTTGACAAAACATCTCCCCCCGCTGTCTAATGGAGAGTAGCTTGATTGAGTCAACTCTGTCGGAGACAACACACATGCATCTTGATAACGCTGATGTGACGTGGTTTCAGTCGGAAGACGTGCACACTGTCTACTATCTCATCGAGCAGACGATTCGAACCATCGCTTGCGGTAATTGAACTCATCATTACCATTGCATACCGCCGTTGGAAAATCGTTGGGCTATGGTGTAGTGCTATAGACCTCCTTCGACCCCCTCCGCAGAGTGAATCTCTTGAATCGAGGGGATACCTTTACCTTTACCTATTATCATTGAATACCGGGCTGGTTCCATTGGGGGGAATGAATAGAAATGAAGACGGCTCACTCAACCATGCCTCTTCGCCCCACAACACAATGAATGTTTATAAATATTCCATAGTGCATTAGTGTACAGTTTCTGCGAGCATATTCATGAGAGTGAGAATGAGTGAGAGAGAGAGAGAGAGAGAGAGAGAGAGAGAGAGAGAGAGAGAAGGCTACGCATGATGTCACATGCGGCAAGCATATACAATGAGAGCACAGGTGGCAACATTCTCATCAACGTCGGTCCGAACAACAGTGGCAAGATACCGGCCATATTCGAGGATCGGCTGCGTGAAATGGGCGCTTTTGTGAAGGCGAACGAAGACGCCATCTACTCCACAAAGCCGTGGGTATATCAGAACGACACGGAAAAGGTGAAGCCTCATAGAGGACAACGAACAAGGTCAGTTCAGATCTGGTACACGTCTCGTTTGCGGTCAGCCAATCTGCCAGTCGACAGAGTGTTCAATCCACAAAACAAGGCAGACACAATCATCTACGCCTGGATTCTCGACACGAAGAAGATCCTAGTCGAGCTGACGAGTGTGCGCGCCAATGCAAAGGTGGGATACTGAGTCAATCTGTTCAAAACATCCGAGTTGCTTTCGAGATACTCCCGAATACCCCCGAACACTTTGGAGTACCTAGCTACGTATTTCTTGAAAACACTTCGAAACGCTTCCTAAAAGACTACTTTAGACGACGGTGCGCATCTTGGACGGCGCGCATCGGCTCGAGTCGCACGTCTCCAAGAGCGGGCGTCTGGTCGTCGATCTGACCGCCGTGCCGTGGCCGCGCCTCACCCGCACAGATGTCCTCGTCCTCCAGATAGAGTTTGCCGACTCTATCCAGGTACGCCATCTTCTCCTTCCTCAAGCCGTTCCCCATTCGTTTCAGCACAACCCACTCACAGCGCTCGCCGCCGAGGAAAATCTATTCCGCGAAATCGTCGACTACTGGGAGAATTAATCGCTATGTGCCTGTCCATAAACTGTCATGTTTTTTGTGTGTGCGAGTGTCCGCCGCGGCGGCGCAGGCGACCGCTCCTTTTTCGGGCGCGACGAGGTCGATTCCCCCCCCCCCCCTTCCCCTACTCCTCTTTGAGTGGATAATTTGTTGTGGGAACGCATCATCATTACCCGGCCTCCCCTTACTTCCACAACACGCGTATTATGACGCAATCGATCATCGTAATTTGTTCGACCTTATATCGCTGTCGGTAGCAAAGCAGCGCAGCGGGGCTGCGGCGGTACGGTAGCATGGGATAGAGAGGGCAGCGAGGCGTGTCCGATTGTGGCTGAATCATGGAGATGGGGTGTAGGTGGTTGGGGAGAAAGAGACGAAGATGGATGAGTATGTGTGTGTGTGTTTTACGGGGCTGGGGGAGTGTGTATAGGCGACATCTCAGGGCAGAGACAGCCGCACCCCCCTCGCCCCTCGCGCCCGCACAAAGGACGGCTCAATTATGCCCTATAAGGCCGGCCGCGCGCCGCCGCCGCCGCAACCCTGTAAATCAAGGCTAGTATGTATGGGGATGTTGTCGCTCTTTCATGGAGAGGGTATACGGTAGGTGAGATTCGCTCCGTCGGAGCGCGACAAAATCTAGTTGTCGTCGCCGGCTGCAATTACGGGAGAGGGGATGATATCAAACACACGAGAGAGGCTGTTTGGCAGTCAGTCTCTTGCTGGGTTGATCCCTCCCTCCTCTGTTCATTGTGCGAAGAAGATGACACTGTCGCCTCTCTCCCTCTCTCTCTTCTTCCCATCCTCCTATGTTTGTTTAGAGGAGTCGGCGTGTGCGATGCCGTTTCATTATGCTGGTGTATATATATCGCTGGGTGTCACTTGCCGATCTCTCTTCTCTCTCTCTCTCTCTTTCTCTCTCTCTCTCTTTTTCTCTCTCTCTCTCTCTTTCTTTCTCTCTCTCTCTCTCTCTCTCTTTCTCTCTCTCTCTCTCTCTCTCTCTCTCTCTCTTCACACACTGCTTCCCCATCCCCCGCATTTCATGTACATAGCAGAGCAAACGGTACAGCGCGCTGTGCCAAAAACATATATTGTAGGGGGAGGCGACTGACAGAAGCCTCTCGGGTTTCAGCAGGCGTCGTTCGTAGAGAGCGCAAATAACTCGGCGATTATAGCCACGGCCGCATCACAACTCATTACCCACACCGATATGGCATATATACGCGGGCGACGCGGCGGCGCCACACCCAAAAACCCCACTCGCCGCACAAAAAACCGTAATTTCCTGTCCACGCGCGCGCCGCTTTTCGACAATTACCGATCAGCGGCTCTCGAGCGGCTTTTTCGCAGAATTTAGCCGTCTCCGGCGGGGAATATAAATGAGATGTACCGGGGGCTCAAAAAGGATAAGAAACGTCTAGCCGTGTGCGGTCAACGATTGGGGCAAGTGCGAGGATGAGATCGAGAGAACGAGCAATGGCGCGAGCCCCCCCCCCATCCTCCGGCTTAGCCTAAGCACATTAACCTCTATAACCTCCTGCTGGCCGCCCTTTTGCCGAGATTATCGAGGTCTGCGCGCACCCAAGATGTCTTCCCACAATCCTCAATCCCTCTCCTTCACAATAACAATGTTTGAGCAGATTGAGAGAGAGGGAAGAGAGAGAGGCTTCTCGCTGCTTTCGTAATCCGTTTCGAAACGCGTGCGTTCACAGTCACCAGGAGACGCGTGGTGACTGTAGCGATAGGGCAGCCGCCACACAACAACCCGCACCGCTGTCGTCTCGTTTCCGCCCAATCGCCAGGTGTTGCGAAAACCCTTTTGGCGACACACGGGTAGGGGGTGGACCTTTGACACGGCTGGCACACTCTTTATGTATGGAGCGATCGCGTTTCGAGCCACTAACGCAGATTGATTACGGTAGAGGGGCTACGATCAAGCGTGCCTCCTTTTCTCGAGCACAGATCGCGCACCGTCCTTTCATCTATTGTTCCGAGACAGGGAGCTCTATCTCTCTCTCTCTCTCTCTCTCTCTCTCTCTCTCTCTTTGATGGAGGGAGGTCGGTTGCATCACACGCATCGCAGTCGGTGTGCAATATGTCACCGAGTCAGTTTGCACATGACCGAATCAGAACGGAAGCCCTTTCAGGGGGGTAGGAGACGGGATGGTGGGGCGCGCAAAAAGCACTTTGATGTATCATGCGCGCCTGCTCATCGCGACGAGTCATTGATAATGCGAGAGAGCGACTGTCGCCCCGGTTGGTAAGGAAGGAAGGGGGGGGGGCGCACCCTCCATCTCTTCTGCCCATATACCAATCACATGTCGCACGCGCATTTCGTTACTCCACATAAACACGAGGACTTCTCCATTTCTCCGCGGGGCGTGTAAAGTCTCGATTTCACAGCGCGGCGCCGTCCAAACACTATGTTTGCGGTCGCAGCGTCGCCCGAGCGGAGAAAGAGAGAGAGAGTCATAATTGATTTCGACTCTCTTTCCCCTTTGACTATATGAAGCTGGGGGTGAAGCGGTGTCGATTTCACACACACACACACAGAACACGCACACACACAGTCGATCCCATCTTCTCTTCACACACATAGACAGAGAGAGAGAGTATGTATACTATGCGTCTCTCTCTCTCTCTCTCTCTCTCTCTATTTCCCTCTCTCTCTATGCCGTGAGGGTAATCGGACCGCGGAACCATATTCAAATCGCGGGTTTGCTCAGCTGTGTGTATATGTGTGAGTGTGGGACATGTCGCAGGTGTGGATGCGATGGAGATCCGCGCGTTCCTGATAGATGTGAGACACCGCGGATTAGCCCGCAGTCAGCTGGCAACAGTCATGCCATGCCCCTCCACCTGAAGCATCGCCCCTCTTCTATCAGCCCCCCCCCCTTTCTCACTCGCTCCGATCCCCCTGAGGGCTGTCATGAAAACACCCTGAAAAACGAGCCTCTCAAATCGCACATTCGAATCTCTCGCCCCACTCTCGCTGGCACGACGAGGATTCACAACTTGTATGTTGTCTGTCTTTCTTTCTTCCCGAATCGATCCCGGGTGCTACACACACACACACACACACGTATGCAAATGAGGCGGGCGAAAGGGAGAGAGAGAGAGACAGCCGTGGGCGACAATTAATCAACACATGTGTTGTCACTCATGCGTATGTATGAGGCGTGAGCACATATAGCTAGATTAGGTGGCGGAGCAGCTTCGGCGCGAGTCGAGTACACCGCGTAGCGCGCATATGAAAGTGTTACGAGCGCGCGGGGTGCGGCTACCGTACCACCGGTGTCTGGCAGGAGTGCAACCTGATTGTGTCCTTTCGGTGAGAGACACAGGAGATTGTACGCCCATAAACGCGAACCCGCGCGTGTCGCTCGTAAACTTTTCCTAGTTTTTGCGGTCGCGCAGTTTCCGGCGCAGACTGCGCGGCACTCATTAGAGGAGTGCAACACACCAGGTTGTATATGGCTGAGGTGTGTGTGTGTGTGTGTACGGTAGACTTACGACCGCGCCCGCCGCTTGTTTCGAAACCGGAGCGTCAATCACTTTTTGTGTCCCGCTGGCTCGACTGGAACACCTACTCATACACATTCGAATAGAGATTTCGTCACGCGAACGCAGATCAGTTTCGAAATGCGATGCAAATCAGGCGGTGGTGCCGCGCGTTCCGTGTTGTTTGAAGTGTTTGTGTGGGCTGATCATGCACTTTCCTCCTCCCCCCCCCTCTCTCACCCATCCATCAAGCTCGGCGCGCTTTGCATACGGTATTCTATAAAGAGTGATCGGAATCTCGCGTGCTTATCAAAGAACGGTCGTGCCCGCTCTCTCTCTCTCTCTTCCGCTGCGGCGCGTCTTATCGAAGATGATTCACATAGAAGCGAGACAGCCTGGAACCGTCCATCCCTCCCCTCCCAAATTCCATATTCCATATCGCACTCGTTGCCCCGATCGCGTATTATGATAGCACGCGTGTTCATTTTCGAAATCCGACCTCCTCTCTGGCTCTCTCGCGGCGCTATGCCCCCCAGCGGGGGTCGTCCACACTCGCCATTGTCCCATACTCGCTATGTAATTAGTGATTGCTGACCGTGTTCATTGTTTGTGTCTCGCGCCTTTCTGCACCCTCTCGTATCTCCTCGATCCCTCGCCGTCTGAGAGCGCACCCCCTCGAGAGTATCCGCTTTCTCTTCCACGGTTCTCACACACGGCACATGAGGGCTGTGATTGTGTCTTGTTGCCAGCGCGCACGCTCTATCTGCGCGCCGCATCAACACCGCCGCCCTAATGAGATCTCGAGACGCATCGCCGCTCTTTCTCTTTCTCACTCGACTCCTATCCTCTCGCTTGCTCACTCACTCACACACACACACTCCCGGATAGGTGTGCGTGTGTGGGTAAGTCGATTTGCGGTGTGGTGTCCGCGAGGCGAGTGTGTGCAGTGTGTATGCTATGCCCGTCAAAGCTTCCGGACCGCGACGCTCCGGGGTTCATTAGGCAGCAGACACACACACACACTCTCTCACTCACTCACTCACTCGGCACCGCATTCACGCATATCCATTCTCCTTCCGCCACCCCGCCACCTCTCGCAACACCTCATCCATATTCCAATCCGGGGGAGAGGAGGAGGAGGAGAGGTAAAGAGAGGGGAAGAGAGAGAGAGAAAGAGAGAGAGAGAGACTATAGCCGCCTTCCGCATACACACATAATAATTTTTACGAGCGGAGGGCAGCGACGGAGACACTGGCCGCGAATAGCATGTGTTGTGTGTATGTGGAGGGAGCAAAGACGCCGCCGCCTCCGCGCTGAGCCCATTCCGGACCCACCACCACCCAATCACTCCCCCCCCCTCGCCCCGCTCATAACCGCACAATGCCATATATAAATGTCATAAATCTGCCATTACCGCGCCCGGCGGCGATTAACGCCACCCGGCCAGTGTCCGCACATCGTTATCCCTGTATCCGGGGATTGCCGAGAGAGAGAGAGAGAGAGTCGGCGCTCCAGAATGAGACAAAGCCGCCTGATTGACACACGGACACGGCATATTCTAGGGTGGCGGTGGCGGTGGTGTATGGTGCGTGGCACGCGAGACTCTGTTGTACTCTGTCCTCTGATCCCTCTCCTCTCCTCTTCTCTCATCTAGTCCTCATCAGTGACATTGTGTGAGCGCGAGTCACGCAATTCCATAAGAGCACATGTGCACTACTACCGTATCCGGGGCTGCCTCTCTCCCCTCCCATGCCATCCGTGTTTGTTCAATGTCTAGACGCTTGTATCCGGTGATAGGTCAAGCCGCGTATGACTTTGATCGACTAGGGTTTGGCTAGGATTACCTCTCCTCTCTCTACCGTAACCCGCGGACACCTGTTCCAAGGCGCGGGTCCGTTTCTGGTATAGCGACTCACTCGAGCGAAGAGAGACATTGGCGAGTTCGGCAGGTGCTGCGGTCATTGTGATACGCAAATTAGCGAGTGCGCCGGCGCAGTGGTTGTTGTGGTCCGATCCTCGCGCCAAGGTGAGTGCTAATAGCAGATCGCAATCGCTCGCACTCCTCTCTCTCATCCATGAAGAGTCTTTCTCTCTCTCTCTCTCTCTCTCTCTCTCTCTCTCTTCTCCCACTCCTTGCAGGGGGAGGGGGGCGGGGAAGAGGAGGAGGAGGGGGAGAAGGGGCGGGGCCGCCGCCCGCCCGCCCGCCCGCCGGCCCTCTAACTATGCGACTCGCTGTTTGTGTGTGTAGCAGCATCGATTGTCGCGGGTGCGGTGTGCGGTGGGGGGAGGAGAGGGTCCGTCGGTCCGCAGCAGCAGCAGCGGACCCCCCGTCGAGTCCTCCCTCCGGGCGCGACACCAGCTGTCCACTGTTACTTGATCGCCACCGCCGCTGCCGCCGCCGTGTCCAATTAACGAATCCCCTCCTCGCTTCGAACACATGCCGTTTTCTCGCCGCGTTTTACGGTCTCACCCCTTGCGTTCTCACTTGATTCTCTTGCAGCATGGGTGTCTACAGGCGTATTACGGGTAAGCACGCTGCCGAGGCTCCGCACAATCACAGGTGAGTTGTGAGCGTGTAGTGAGTGCCGATACGCAGTCCAAGATACGCAGTGATCGCGCGAGAGTGAGAGATAGTGAGCGAGTGAGAGAGAGAGTGAGTGAGTGATAGCCGCGCAGGAGTGGGGTGAGATCGCGCGGCGGCCCCATATATGGATGGGATGGTGGGAGTGGTGTGGAATCGGGGCAGTGTTTCGTGTGTCTGTAATTCTCTCCGCGCCTCGCCTCCTTCCATCCCTCATCATCATCATTCTTCCACGCATCATCGATTTTCGTCCATTGTTCACAGACGCGCACCCACACACACCCCACATACTCACATATACACGCGTTGCAAACGCGCCCTCGCTCGCCTCACATACTCATACGTAGACACACATACCGTCTTGAATTGTTATATCCACACAGTCTTAGGAGATGATACTCAGCGCCTGCTACGCAGCGAAAATTCCCCCTCCTTGCGCCTCCTTTGAATGTTGTGTGCTTGCTGTGCGATTGTTTTCGTGGCCGTCTTTCTCCCGGCCTTCAAAATGAGGCAGCGATGCGAGTGAGAGAGAGAGAGAGAGACATGGAGAAAGGCTGGCGCGAGAGCACAGTACGACGAGAGAGTGGAGAGTGGAAAGCGCTCGCCGAAAAAAGCTCGACGTTGTTTGTGTGTATGTGGGTGTAAGTTAAATTCATTCACAACAATAGGAAGATGTGATAATCACACGCTTTGTACGCTGCTCTCAGACTGTCGCTTTCCCGAATAGATCGCCGTTTTTTTGTAACGTCACTTTGTAACGTTATCTTACCGTTTCCCTTTGCAGGTATTCCTTGAGCAGTTGTGACAGTGAGGGCTCCGAAAACGCGGAGAACCTCTTCACGCCTACCAGGCCACTCGACATCGTTCAGGTAGGCGAACGATACACACTCACAGCAACACAGATTAGGATTCGATTGCAATAGTAAAAGAAGCAAATCCCATAAATCAGCGCACTCTGTGAGAGGCCGGGTGGAGGGAGGGAGTGAGTGAGTGAGAGAGAGGGGGCGCATAGGGCGCCTAGGAGAACGCACAATGAACGGATTGTTCCTCGCAATCTGCATCGCCTCTAGTGATGCACGTGCACCCCTCGCCTTTCTACATGTTTGCGAGGGGAAACTAATCTCGGGGCTTAGTGTGAATAGACACAAAACGACAAGACGCTATGTGTGTGTATGGTTGAATGTTGCAATTGCTAATCGTCTATCTATTCACACATGTATATCACCCGATTACGCTCGCCAATCGGCATGAGCGTTACCTATAGGCGGGAAAAGACATCCTATATTTCCCCTCCTCTCTCTCTCTCTCTCTCTCTCTCTCTCTCGTCCTACTCTGTTGTATCTGCCGCTCATCTATATTTAATTGAGCCGCCGGAGCAGGGTATTCAACGTCTCTCCGAGAGAAAGAGAGAGAGAGAGAGAGAGAGAGAGAGAGAGAGAGGGGGAAGGGGAGGAGAGAGAGAAACATCCTTGATTAGCCTGGAATTGTATACAGTATACCTCACTCTCTCACTTTCAGGCAGAGCGGCAAGTGTGTACACCGTGCTCGCCCGAACCCTACGTCGGCAGCTATCAAACTCGGTTAGTGCACTAAGAGAGAGAGAGAGAGAGAGAGAGAGAGAGAGAGAGAGAGAGAGAGAACCGCGCAACCCTTACATGCGTCCATTGTCGCCGGCGCGAGCTTTCAACTCACCGTGTTCTCACACACACTGGCTCCGTATGTGTAACATGTTGTTCGCGCATTATAGAAGAGCGCTCACGAATACAGTACGCCCCTGTTTATGAGCTCGCTCCCATGTCCTCTCTCTGTGTGTCTCATTGTGCATGCGGTGTTGCTTTCAGCCGGCCGACCATCCATTCACTTATGGCGAGTGCGGGGCTCAAGTTGGACGCTGAGATGTACGGGTTGGCTGCCGCAGCCGCCGCCGCACTCCCCTCCCACCTCCCCTCCAGGGCGTCCGGACACTTCTTCCGAGACAGCGGTGCGTGGTCATTGAATATGCAAATTATATCGTGCAAATTATGTGAGTCATGGCTTGTCGATTGGGCTGCAGCCGCTGCGTACACTTTTTGACTGCCTTTGGGCGACACACGAGCCGCGGTTTTTTTGCCCGATTAGAGCATCGCCGCTTCCTCTTTGCGCCGCGCTCAATTATCCATGTGAGATGCATAGAGGTAGTGTCACTCGCCGCTCATCGTTTGTAGGCAGGAAGGGAGTAGGGAGGAGGAGTAGAGAGCGAACCGTGTTACCCAAGTAACATCGCAACTCGCCGCCTCTTGCGCGCCGCTCAATTCTGCTACACTTGCGTTCGCTCTGTCCACTTTTTTGTAGCAGCATCGGGTTTTTTTTGCTGAGTACAAAAGTAGGAGCGAGGAAAGAGAAGGGTAGAGACGCAACATTGCCGGCCAGGGAATAATTCACAGAGAGAGAGGGGGGGGAAGAGAGGCCGGGGGCGGCTATGTAGATTGATGGGCGCGATAGATCGGCAAGATGTGCTGCTGCTTCTCTCGCAGACGCACTTTCGGGGTGATGATGTGATGTATTACAGACGAGTCGGTGTTCTTCTTGGATGAAGAGTACTCGCTGCTCTCCGAGAAGGAGACCATCTCCCACTTTGCCGAGCACTTTGGACACGAGGCGCTCGAGACGCCCGGTGAGTTGTTGTTGTTGTTGTTGTTGTTGTTGTTGTTGTTGTTGTTGTTGACTTTTTGTTCACCTGTTTGTTTAGTTATGGAGAACGTGCCGATTTCCAACTACGAGCAGCCGGGTCGGCACCGACACTCGGCCAATCAGCGCGTGCACCCGTCAAGTGAGCGATTGTAGTTTGTAGTCTGATTAATTACTATGATTATTACACGAGCGATCCGCTTTATATTATTGTATTTTGATAGTGTGTGGTGTCTACGGATACAATAGCGCCTACATCTGGCGGCTACGTTTAGTCTTGATCGACAAAATTTGCTCCGACCATATACAATAACATCTCTTGCCTACCGTATCCATTCAGTCTATTACAGACCTGTACACGGTGCATCAGCGCGCGCGGCCGCTCGCCGAGCTCTTCGCACGCAACATGGACGACGACGACGAGGTTTGTTTGTTTGTTTGTTTTTTTCTTTGTTTACATGTGTTTCGCAGGACTCGTGCTCGTCGTACGCATCCTCGCGCTACTCGCAACACAATGCCAACCTACCGGTTTTCTCGCCTTCTTCTTGCACGCTGCCTCAGGTGAGAATTCACTCTTGTTTACTTGTTTGCAATGTGTTTACTTGTTTGTATACGCGTTAATTTGCAGGACTTTGGTGTGCAGTACGTCCGCGGCGGCTCTGCCGCTCAGTTCCGCTGATCTACTCACGCCCAACCCATATCAGCCTCACTCACTCTCCCTCTCGTTTCCGGGCGTTTCCCTATCACTCCACTACTCGCTCTCACCCGTGTATACTCCGCGCGGTGACTCGTTACTCCCCCCTTCTCTATACCCGTGCAATGTGATCGGCCGTAGTGCATCCAGTAATCGCCTGTCTCCGAGCTCTCTCTCTAGTTTCTTTCCCACCTACCTAGTTCTGTGAACGGTCGTCGTCTCTTTCCTATTGTGGCCGGGTGCCCGCGTCTATTCCCCCACCCCCTATATATGTATCCTCACCCCCGCGTCGTGTCAGTATTCCCGTGCACCGTGTTATCATCTCATATAGTCAGAGTATCTCTCTCTCACCTATCACTCACTCTCAGCACACCAGCCCCAAAACACCTCTGTTCACTTGGTAGTCATATTGGTAGATGGCGTGGGGGGCGTGCGTGTGTGTGTGTGTGTGCATGGCTGACGGGGTCTTCTGCGAGGCGCAGCGATTCGGTGCGCGGGCGCGTGCCATGCTCAAAACGTCGCGAGTGACGGAGGCCTGTTCGGCCGCGGCCAGCGCCCGGCACCGACGCCGCCGATTGACCCGTCCAGCCATCCCGCCGCCGCCCTTCCCCCCACGCACCCCCGAGCACTTCTGGTCGTTCCTTAGAGTACCCCCTAGATTCTTTCTCCTTCCACCGTTTTGTGTGTCCGTGTGTGTGTTATCTGGGGGCGAGTGCACCACACTCGTCCCACCTCTCGTTGTGTGAGGCGGCGTCGCTGTCGCCTCGCCAGCCCGACGCCCCCATCATGTGTCATGTCACCTCGCCGTCAGTTGTTCCCCCGTTGCCCTCACCAAGGAGATGGTAGAACTCATAAACTGGTTGTCATTTTACGTGTGTGTCGCTCGTTGATGATCATTGCCATGCGAAAAAGGCTAGGGTGCGCATTTTTCCCATGTCCACAGCACAGTGCGAAATACCATTTATATATTAGCGTTGCGAGGTGGGTTATTGGTGGGCGATGGTGCGGAGGAGTGTGAGGACGGCGCGCCAGCACTCGTGCAGTACGCCCTCCATCTTCTCGAGCGGCTGCTCAAACGCATCGCCCAGCTCGATTGAGAACGCGTACCGTACCCCCGCCTCCGCCTGCAAACATATATATACCCGTCACGTCTACACAGTGACATGATCAATGGGGGGAGCGAGTCCGAAACGGGATAATAGCCATGCACTTGGTTCATTCTCTCCCCCCCCCTCTCTCTCTTTCTTCCTGCACTCGCTCGCCGCGTAATTGTATCAACCACCCCATAACTCCGTAATTGAATATATACAATGGGTGCTTTGAGGGACGCGCGCGCGGCCGCGCCTCACTGACAGGTCGCCGGCCGAAAAAGGTCGGATAGACTAATCGCCCCACTCTGACATTTGGAATAAGAGAGAGAGAGAGAGAGAGAGAGAGACTAGACGTCGTATACGCGCATTATATGGTCAGGAAATTATTGGCTGATCGAAGATCGCCGCACTCAGGGACCACCCTGGAAGGGATATGCAATGCGAATGAGGGGCAACGCGCGTCGTACGTGAGGATTGATGCGAGACGCGGCATGAATTATGTGTAACCTTGCAAGGCGCAGTGAGTGAGTGAGTGAGTGAGTGCGGGCGAGCGTGTGTGAGTGAGTGAGTGAGAGTAGGGGAGAGGGATCGAAATGTGTGTCGCTTGACCGCTGACCACGCGCTGTCGGGTAATGTATTGCTGGCTATTCACAAAACTCGGCGCTTTTGATTCTCGCCGACTGATCCTCTCTGTGAAAGGAGGATTTATTATTGTACGGGTAGATGAAACGCTGTCACAAGACGTTGTATTCCAAGACATATTAGAGATATTTCCTTGGAGAGAGCGTAAATGATGCGGCTTGTACAGTTGGTGTTGAAATGGCGATTATTTTCATTAACGTGTTGTTATCCAGAACTTACGACAGCGTAGTCGATAGTAGATCCGGCCGCATAGTATCCGTAGACGTCCTTGGAGCTTCCGACGCGGTACGTGCGACGGTTCACATCGAAGATTGCATTGTTCATACTCTCCGTCAGTGCTTTCTGAACACCACAGTTTTCCATATGACCGCTCCATCTCACCAGCTCCTCAATATTTTCCGGCTTCTCGTTGGTCTCATACGTGAATGGATAGATGATGATATTGCCATGCGCATGCAAATCGAAATAGCCCTGTTATTTAATTAGCAGTTACAACTTCACACGTTTTGCTTTCACCTGAACATTTTCTTCTCCTAAAAACTTTGCGATTGCTTGGCTCTCGTTTTCGGACAGAGAATTGTTTCCGGCATACGTCTCCGAACATTTATCGTTGTACTGCGACAATTCAGCTACATCTGTCGTTACTGAAAAGGCAGGTAGAACAACTTCGTGTGAATTAAAATTAAAGTTGTCTAATCGACTGCCTTTGTATCCGGTGGGAAAGTTGCGGTTGAGATCGACTCCATCGCAATGGTCGTAACGAGCATCATCTTCGAACTTCTTTCCAACGTTCTTTCTATAAAAAGTGTTATGAGTAGCGGCCTGATTGCTTTGTACATTTCTGAATAGTGCAATGTCGAGAAAAACGCCGCGCCGGCTCTATAGGAAATTAGCGGTCTCGTACTTGTACATGTGATATCGAAACGATACGCGGGCGCGACGGAATGCATGATGCGCGTTGCATATTCTACGTGATTAGTCTACGAGGGACCAAGGATTGCCGAATGCGAATTTTCTGGAATATAGCATTAGACTTGGGCTGTGCGGGATCACAGCTTGAATCCAACCTATGCATCCGGTGGCCACGGCGCCACGTCACTTCGTAGCCGTCGGGATTCGCGACCGGCATGATCACTGTAAAATACGGTACGGTACTGGGAAAACTGTAGCGTTTCCTCACCGACATCGACACTTTCCAACAGCGAGTCGTAGTGGTGGCGGGTAACCAGCTGGAGTCGTGTTTTGTCATTTCCAAAAAAAAATGTAAACCAACTTCTCCAATGATGAATAGCGCGGCGTTAACAGTCGTCCATTCTCTGGCATGAATTGCAGAGTGTAGGAACAGCACTGGTTTCGACACTGTTTCATTGTCCGGTTTGGAGATCTGAAGGTAAGTAAGTGTATTATACATCTTTTTTGTGTTTTGAAATTAATCGCAAGTTTGATGTGGTATAAGGTTACGCAGAAGTGTTTTGCGAGGCATTTTGAAGGTAGTAGTTGGAATAGATTTCGATTGCAATGTGAAGAGACTGACCGTTTTTTTAATAAACCAATGCAAGCCTGTTGTGGCCAGCTCACCCTTAGTGCCATCATTTCGTTGCCGTTGACTGTCTGTCCCAGACTGAATCTCTCAGTAGACACCGGATACGCGACGCTTATGTTTGTGAGAATCTCGTGAACCTTAATGGAAAGTGGACTGGGTTACTGTAAGTGTACACAACTTCTTCCAGTGGATAGTATTTGGTGTGAAATTGATGAAAGTCATCATGATTTCCGAGAACGAACCTGTAAGTAGATGGGGAAATAACGTGTGCGATTAACGATTTATCACCTCGCCACTATATGTCTATATGTGACTACTATAAGTAAGAATCAGACGAGATACTAGGAACATAATTTACATACTTATAGGGTGTGCGCTCGGCGGTTCAGTACAAGGTGTAAAGGTATGTGGTTTTGAAACATGTAGACAAGGCGCATTAAAGACACACTGGCGACTTATTTACGCTGAATTCATCTTACACCACAGTTCTTCGGTACTTATTTGCAACAGCCCCGATGACTGACAAAAATTCAACGAGAGTCAATCACTTCCTACATATCGCATTGCATATGAATTGTGGTCACGAGCTTGCTGGTTCGGTTCTTGTCCACGCCACTGTTTTCTAGTGTGAAAATGAGGATGGGATAGGTGAATGCGATCGAATATGTGCCGCGATACTTTTTCGCCGTACTGGTTCGTTCGCGGTCACCTATTCTCGATGTTTTTCTGGCGCACTCTGTACATATGTGTATGACGTGGCACATGCATAAACCGAATTGACAACGTATTAAACGTGTCTCGGAGGAATACCACTTTGCATTTTTTACATAAACAAATACTACTCCGCGAAAGAACATGAATGCAAAATTGCCTTTTTTAATGCGAAATGCAGTTTTCGCACTAAACCTGGAGGTCTTTGCCTCTTCGGATTTGAAAAGTGGATATATTTTTATGTTCTTTTACGTGGCAGTTGTAGTATTTGCGCGAAATTCAGAGTGGAATGCTCCTTCGTATCATGAGCACCTTTTCAACTTCGTACAGATCCGGTCTTCCGTTTCTCACGTGTGATTTATAGACTTTGGAACCCTCTTCCTCATCATATAGTAAAAGGATGCGTAACATCAAACTGTGAAATCTATTCTGGGAAATAATCCCTTATTGTTGCCGGCTTCGAAGAATGCGCAGAATGTAGTCAACACATGATTATGGTTTTTTCCACTTTCATCTATTTGTTCCTATTGGTTCTTACTCTCATTTGTAGTATCTCTATCAGAAATTCTACTGTTTTAGAAAAGTTATGATCTAAAAAAAATGCTTCCGATAAAATTTTGATAACTTCCGTATAGCTTCTACAATCACTAATCCACATAATGTTTGTTTCTTTAAAAAAAAGTATTGCTGGAACTCACGGGAGCAAGAGAAGGAAGACAGCGATTCGCATGATCGAGGATAGTTCGACCATCCTCCATTGATTCATTATAAACCCCCAGCTTCTCTAATTAGCGACTCATTGCGGCCACTGTTTTCGCAAAGTCACCAACAACAACAAAACGATTTGGAATTTATTTTCTCTTCGGTGGGAGAGGGGGTGGTGAGACACACACAACATGAAATAATATTAATAATATCAGAAATGTCACATCAAAATGGCGCGGCAGAAACACAACGAATAAGGGAGGGACACACACATACATACATATGGCCTAAGTAGTCTCGACAGATCGTAGAGAGTCAAGGGATGGAGGGGGGAGGGAGAGAGAAATGGCACCGTTGAAATGGACTAGCAATGCTCATCGGCAGTGAGAAGAGACGCCGCGCACGCACGCACGCGCGTACGGTACGAAGAGTACGAACAACCCGGTCGCAAAGCGCGCGCCTTCCGAAAGACACCTCAGCCGCGGAGAGACGCTCGCGCTTTTTGGCATACGGCGGACAGTGTTCGAATATATTATGTATAATAATAATATATAGAATATCTCTGGGGATGGAGTAGGAAGGGAGGGAGACATATGACACAGTGAAACGGGCGATGGCTGCGATAGAGAGCGCGCGCCAATCAATCAATCAATCATTACCAATATCACGTAGTTGGGGGATGGGTGTAGAGGAGGGACAGAGGGGGATCACACGTCGTGCATCTTGCCCTCCTTGTTATCGCAGTAGTTGTTCCAGAGTGTTTTGGCGAGTTCGTAGCAGGGTAGCTCGCCGGCGTGCGTCGCCACCATCCGCAGCAGGAACACACCATCCTAGAAGCAGGGCAGGTGAGAGACCACCCACGACGCCACGTACCTGTCGCAGAAAGTGGAAGACGAATCGGCGCAGCGACTGCGAGTCGACCATCTTGTAACCCTCGATGCCGGTGAGGTACTTGCCGACAAAGTTGAGCTGCCTGCAAGAGATATTCTCTCTCTCTCTCTCTCTCTCTCTCTCTCTCTCTCTCTCCCTCTCTCTCTTTCTCTCTCTCTCTCTCTCTGAGACCACCCACGACGCACCTGCTCGGCACGACGCTAATGTAGATCCAGTAGAAGAGCGAGCACACGGTGGCACCGGCGAGTAGAAAGTACCTTTAATTTATTTACATATGTCTTTTTACATCTTTTTCATTGTCATTCCACTTATTGGCTAGGTCGATGGTTGTGTATCTTGTCCACTGATACACACTTTTTGACGGGGGTTTTAGAGCATACATTCAAACACTGACCAGAACCACAAGAAGAGGAAGATCTTCTCGTTGAACATGTTGATCATGAGCACGCACTGCACCGTGTGCCGGTGCACATTTCCGAGCACCTGAAATGTGCAAATGTGCTTCCTGCTGACCCCTCTTGCCTATATGTGTGTGTGTGGCACGCTGCCGAAGCGAATTTGATGGCTGTTTTCGGCCCCAGTCTCACCGCCTCTTCCCCTACCCTCGTGTTTTGTTGTGCGCTGTGCCGCGTGTCTGCACACTCTCACGCCGGCACACTGCCTCGCCACGCCTCGTAATTTGTCACGTTCTATAGGTGCTCTCTCCCCCCTCTCTCTCTCTCTCTCTCTCTCTCTCTCTTTGTTTCGCACTCACTGTGGCAAAAAAACCCTTTTTTTCGCGCTTGTTCTCCTTCACGCAGAATGCGCGTGAGAAGGGAATAATGTCCTAGTTTACTATTCACAAACATAATTATAAAAATCCAACAACACACGGATCGAAGAAAGTGAGCCAGCGTGTCTCAATCGTAATCACTTCAGTTCATGGATCTTGCTCGCTTATGTCTCACCTTGACTTCGAAGTCGCAAAGAGTGACTCGCGGAAAGTGACCGCTCTCCTCCCACTCGCGACCGTTCATCAAGTCATTCAACACCTGTAAACTTACAGGTGAACTGGAGAAAAGATAATGACTATAATCAAGGTGAACAAGCCACGCACCTGCAGCCCGTACCACTTGCTGCGGTTGCCGAGGAAGGTGTTGAGCAGAAAGATTTGACCCACAATGTTCACCTGAAATAAGCGTGATTGAGCATACAGAGCGATACAGCAAAAGAAAGAGTTGAAACATGCAAGTTGAAATTAAAAAGTGCGTATTCGACAGCTATGCTATTGCCGTTTATAACACAGTCTGTACAAATACTTTTTTTTTACATGTAAACATACCGTGTACAAAATCTTGACGGAGATGTAGAGAAACGTGACGGCGGCGCCGGATGATCGCGTGCATATGATGAGATTCAACAGCTTCAACCGGTTGCCAGACATCTGCAACACAGATAGTATCTTCTCATTGTAGTTTGTATATGCACACTCTCTTGCCCCAAAAAGTTATACCACGCTGTAATTGCCTTAATTTTCAACCGCTTTCCATCTCTGCCAAAAACACATTGTCGTATTTGCATTTGGTGAGCAGCTGCTCGTGAGGCGTAATCATAGTCAGCATGCGAGCTCCAAAGACATGCAAATTTTCGTGGTAAGTAGTTGTGTGCAACTGACTACGAGAACGACGCGAGATGCACTCATTCTGATATCGTGGAACAATTGAAATTGTGTCAGGCAATGGTGACGCTAGGGAATGGAGAGAGAGGGGGGGGGGAGAGAGAGAGAGAACACAACAATCAACATCCAACTGGCACACAGACGCGTATCGGTTTCGCAGAAGCTCAACAGTCACACGCAGCGCTCACAACAACAACAATACCAACGCTGGGCAAAAGGTAAACAACGCTTCCCCCCGGAAAGCGGCATTCATAGACTGCCAAACATCCGTCAATCAGTCAGACTGCCCCCCATATACATTAAACACACACAGATACACTTACACTTTTCTCTATTTATAACCGTATAACAAAGATTCGAAATGAAATAACAAAAAAACATTCTGGTATAACACAAAATGTTTTTCCTATACTACAAAGTATAATAAAGACTGGTAATATGCAAACAATACTCACGACTTGGTGCTTGACGTGCAGTGCCTCCTCCACGTTGGTGGCTATCGTCTGCAGCGCGCGGTTGCGCGACTCCAGATCCAGCAGCCGCGAGTCGCACGCCATCTGCACCAGCGACTGCACGTGGATCCCTGCAAATCACAGACAATGATTTTCCCTATCGTGCTTTGGATATTGAAGGATGTGCGGCGGCGGCGGCGCCACTTCACTACCGTACCGCATCGACTCAGCGGTGTAAGAGAATAAAAGGTAAAGGCACGAAATTTTTCCCCTGTTTCAAGAGATTCACTTTGCGGAGGACTGGTAATATAAAATAATTTGAATGAGAGAATGGTTCGATTAGAGAATAATACGCGTAATTTCACCATGCACATCTGTGTTTTCATGTGGCTCGTCGATACGTCACCGTCAAACCTCTCTACTTGGTAGCATATGCATTCCGTGCCCATATTACAGAGAGGGTTGCATTCATCTTCGAAATTCCCGCGCGGCGAGAGAAGTGAATTTGTATATATATATATGAATATGGGTGAGTGAAATTGCGCGCGGGTGGTGAGTATGAGGAAGTTGGAGAGAGGGGGAGGGGTAAGAATGGCATGGCACAAGTGACAAATGCATGCGTGCTTCGGATATTGAGGGATGTGCGGCGGTGGCGGCGCCACTTCACTACCGCATCGACTCAGCGGAAGTACGTAAAACACACGTGTACTTTCGGCGCGCAAAAGCCTACGACCATGTATGAGTATGTGCCATTATTGCAAGGTTACATTCATCTTCAACAACTTCAAGTCTATAGTGGTCGTATTTGTGCGAATTGGATTTGCCATTTGCCGCGCGTGCTCACCCGACTGCCAGGAGAGTAGCCGCCACACTATCGTCGGCACATAGAACAGCAGCGCCTCGAGAGCCAACACGAACGGAACCCACTGGTAATACCTGCAAACATTCAATGGATCAAATCAAATCAAAATCAAATCGAATAATTCATTCAGAATCGTTTTCAGAATGGACGAACCCTTTCACGTATTACATTTGCGTGTTCATTGCAGGATGTTGAAAGATAGTCATGGACACTAATTCTATACCTCGGCGTACTAAACTAAAGTACAAGTATCGCGGAGACCCGCGTGGGCTGCTTCTAAGCGAGCGACGCGGCCCGGCTTTTTCTTGATCGCTGTGCACCCTCGCAGTTTCTTTGTGATTCTATTCCTAGAGGCAGAGCGCGAGAATTAATTATGAACAACATACATGAGAGAAGTAGTATATGCGTTTTCAACACTCGTGGGACCATGGTGATCTATTATGGAAAACACCACTTTGGCATCCCAGGTCTATCAAAATATCCGAGTGAAACTCATACACAACTCTAATAAACGATAGAAGACTATTGAAGGCTGTATTTCATTTTATTCTTCTAACAAGTATTTCGTATTTGTGGTACGTTAGCTCTATGTGTAGTGTAACGTAAGAGGCGTCATGAAAAGTGCGACTACAAACGTAACGAATCAAACAAAAGTACAATAATGGTCTCATCGCACATTACACACTGTGTACAAAGGTACAAAATGGAAATGGTACAATTTTGGTTTTTTTTTCAAAGTTTAGTACAAGGCGCACGCACATCTCCCTAACTGTCCGTTTCATACAAATTGGTTCAGAACATGGTGTAAAACCGTCTAGTACGCGCTCACCCGATCTGTCGATTCTCGCGCTCCGCGTAGTTGTGGGGTATGTAGTCGTGCAGCGGGAGGAAGTACGTGTTCTGCACCCAGCAGTAGTTCTCCGTGTACTGCTCCATCGGCTCCGTGAACGTCGCCGGCACCCAGCACTGGATCGGGAAGCCTAAACACGCTAATAAACGGTCGTGGACTGTTCCCGTTCCAAATGTCTGTGCCCCGGTCCGTGACTTCCGCTCTATTGTGTGTATGTTGCGGCGTTGCTCCCCCAGTTTTCCACGACATTAATCGCGTATGCATCATTCACACACGCACATTCTACGACTCCCCCCTCCCTCACACACACACACACCCTACGCGAGAATAGAATTGCGCTGAAATATTCAATTCGCCCTTCTCTCCTTCTCTCCCTCTCTCCCTCTCTCCCTCCCCATCTCTCTCCACTGCAGCACAGATGACGTATGAAATTCTCTCTCTCTCTCCCCGAGTCATCGTATAATTCGCTTGGCCTTTGACCTAGCCGTCTCTCTCTCTCTCTCTCTCTCTCTCTCTCTCTCTCTCTCTCTCTCTCTCTCTCGCCCTCCCTATCCCATCTCTAGTCAGCAAAAGCAGCAGCAGCTTAAATTGACTCGTCTATAGTCGTTCGCTCCTAAGTGGCCGTTTATGGGGTGGAGAAAGAGAGGGGGGAAAGAGAGGGAGAGAGAGTGGAACTCCTCCTTCCTCTCATAACCAATTCGCGAGTAGTGGGGGGGGGGGGATGGGAAGAGGCGTTTTGGACCACCCCCTAGGAAGAGGACATTTCCGCGCAGCTCACACTTCTCTAGCCCTTTTTTGGAAAAGAAGGCTATATATTGTGTGTCGCGCCAACGATCCAGGAGAGAGAGAGGGAGGGGAGTGAGTCGACTTGAATGGAGGGCTCTCTCTCTCTCCCTCTCTCTCTATCTCTCTCCTCCCCCATCTCTTCCAGTCGCCACATCGATTCCACGCCCCCCCCCCTCTCACACACACCGGAGCACACTCGTTTCCTTCAAGGCATCCCATATAATTGCCATGTTCTATTGAGCTCCCCACACAGATACATACACACATACAGATTCCAAACATACTCAGACATACACAC
>CAWZYM010000405.1:407500-412500 GCA_963966185.1 Rhabditoides inermis
CGTGCGTGTGACGACGGCGGCAGCGTAACGACGTCGGATGAAGGAAATGAATCGGGGGGGGGGGGGGGGGGTCGAGAGAGCAATAGGATAAGAATCGTAGAGATCAGAACAGCAGAACACTCCTCTCTCTCTCCCCGCTACAAATGTGTCCTCCGCGTAAAGTGAGCGGCGGCTGGCGGCGAGTTTCGATAGGGATATAGAAAATATAGCTAGCGTGTGTAAGTGAGAGTGAGAGAGAGAGAGAGTGGGAAGAGGGGAGAAAAGGGGAGGGGGATGAAATGAAATGAATATCCTCGAGGCGACGCCGGCGCGGTGGCAGCTGCGAAAAAGAGAGAGAAGAGAGAGAGAGAGAGAGAGAGAGAGAGAGAGAGAGAGAGAGAAAGTGGAGGGATAGAGAAAGGCGCACTCCGGATGTGATTCTCTAAATATTTTCCGCACCGTCATATATAAACACTGGCCAGATTCGCAATTTCGTGGTGCTGGGCAAGTGCGTATAGGCAGTACTGGAAAATATATGGGTGAAGAAATGAAAGAGAGAGAGAGAGGAAACAACGAATACCAGTAAGTAGATATACTCAAATTGGACTCTGCTGGGAGGAAAGAGGCGGGGGGAGAACTTGACGTGATCCATTGAATTATGGCCGTGGGGAGTATCAATGAATAGAGAGGAGAGAGAGAGAGAGAGAGAGAGAGAGAGAAGTGGAGGGAGGAGTGGAGTGGAGAGAGGAGTGGAGTGGGAGTGGAATGAGTAGGAATGACTCGCATGGAATAAACAGCTTGATGGATCGACGCAGTATTCGGGAGGGAACACTGCCGAAAAACCGAGACGCGCGAACCCCCCAACGCCTTTAAACAAAAGCTAGTGGACGAAAATGTCTCCACTTGCGAGAGCTGAGAGAGAGGGGGAAAGTGGGAGAGAGGGAGAGAGGGAGAGAGGGAGAGAAAGAAAGAGGGTTGGAGAGGGAGAGACTCTCACATGTGGTTCGAGGCAAGCGGCGTCCTCCGGAGATATTAGAGCTCCGTGGGAGAACAAATGTGATTTATTGTAGACGCGCGCGCAAGCCAGTGTCGCGCCGCTACCACTACCGCAAAATATGTGTGAACCCCACGTCAATTGATTCGCGTGAGAGGGGGAGAGAAAGAGATAGAAATGAAGAAAGAAAGGACAAAGGAGAGAGGGAGGGAGTAGATGCGGGCGAATGAATGAGAGACGCAACAATCTGTGGGGTGCTAATCACAGGGCTTAGCACCAGAACATCGTCGCACGCCCCGCGAACGCTTTCCGCCTTCGATATTCATGGAATCAAGGGCAGGTATCAGGATATGACATGGCTATGACATGGCAACAAATGGCACGATTGAATCGGTTCGGTAGGACTGAGAGGGGTCAGAGAGAGAGAGAGAGAGAGAGAGAGAGAGAGAGAGAGAGAGAGAGAGAGAGAGGGTGTGTCTTCAAATCCTCTGAGGCTATAGTGGAGTGACGGCGGAAGAGGCGAGGAGCCGTGGCGAGATTTCTCCCGTGGGAACGAGGCTGCGCGCCTCTTCCTCCCCCTTCCCTCCCTTCTCCCTCTGCCCTTCTCTCTCTCCAGCAATTTCGGGTCCTGCCCGAAATGAGGCGCAAGCAGTGAGTGACGGCAATGAGTGTGCGCGAGAGCGGCGAGCGAAAATCACCTCCACATCGCCACAATGCTGACTGAAGATCGTGCGGACGGTACAATGGAAGAGGCGCATAGAATAGTGTAGAGAAGAGGCTGTCCGATGGTGGGCTCTATTGAATGTGTGCGATTCAAAGTCGAATGCAGCGTGCCTAAGGTAATCTCATTTTCGGGAGAGCCACTGGAGAGAGAGAGAGAGAGAGAGAAAGGAAAGAAAAATGGGGAAAAGGAGAGATATACACAGTCGGAGAGAACGTCTATAGTTGGTCACACTCATGAATTAACCACGTACACATGTGCATCTAATGAGGAAGTGACAACAACTCCTTATTTCACACAAACGATACATCCTCTCATGCACGCAATCATTCGCATTCACACTGTAAGAGAAATTCGGAGGTGGGGGAATCCTACGTCTCTCCCTTTTCGACCTCCGCCTCCGCCTCCTCCTCCTCCTCCTCCACTATTCTCCGCCTTCTCCTCACACGCAGAAAACAGCGTCATGACAACACGTTGTTGTTGTTGGAAGCCAGCGGCTGAAGCGCGCTGCTGCATCTAAATAAGCACCTCGCAAACAACACCTGGCAATTCGATGCCCGACTGACACACGAATCATCGACTAACAATGTAAACCATCTCTGAATTCCTTCTTACTCCCTCTCTCCTTTCTATTGCAAATCGGGATCTGACTCGATAAATATCGCTGTTTTTTTTTTTTTTTTTTATTGTTGGTATTGCGTTTATCTCACTACTCATAGAGAGTAACAAGGATATAGCCGTACCAATTGTTCTCAGCCGAAAACAAGACAGAGCCTTGGATTATAACGACTGTGAGAACTAAATTAGTTCAACTGACGTGCTATATAAGCACGCTAGTCGATAAACACAACTGTTAGTAAAATAAAACACCGTCTCCGACGGTCACAATTCACAGATTCTTGACAGCACGCTTGAATGACTGTTTGGTCTCCTCCAAGACAGCCTTCTCCGGTAGGGCATTCCAAAGCCTTCTCAACTCGTTCACCGGGTAGTCGTGCAGTCTCGCACTTGTCACCACAGGCTCCATCACTCTCAGTGAGTGGCCACCGCGTGCTGTCCTTCTCACTCCACTGTCCGACACCAGGACCAGCATTCCATCTGGAGGGGCTCGCACTCCGTGCACATAATTCCACATGAGCACCCTCCTTCTTTCGCTCACGGTCTTATTCACCGTGTTCCACTTAGCCTTCTCTAGCACTCGGCCATCTGATGACGTGAAATCATTCTGCACCAGCCTGGCTGCATGCACATTCACTCTTTCGAGTCTTGCCCTGTCTGTCTCGTTTGCAGGAAACCATCCTTCTGCTGCATACAGCAGTCCTGGCTCAATACACGCCTTGTACACTCTCTCGAAAGCGCTTCGAGGAGCCCACTTCCTCATAGTTCGCACCAAAGCACCAATAGCTTGGCGAGCCTTCGTCACCCTCTCAGCCACGTGACCACTGAAGTTCATCAGTGGATCAATTGCCACTCCAAGATATTTGTACTTGCTAGTACACTCGAGCTCTGTTCCACCAATATGCAGATTCACCTCAAAATCTGGTTCCTTCTCATACACTCCCATTCGAATCACCTTGCACTTTCCCGCATTCAGCTTCATTCCCATCTCTGAGAAGAGCCCACTCAGTTTCTCCACATCTTCTTGTGCATTCTCCTTGTCTCCATCGGTAAGATACCGAGAGACATATACCGTATCGTCGGCGTATTGAACAATGCGCGCCCCTTCATTCAATTGTATCGACCCCACTCGATTCACGTAACAATTGAATAGAAGTGGTCCTAGGATACTTCCCTGCGGCACTCCACTCACAACCTCCTTCTCTTCACTCAGGGTCCCGTTCACTCGCACTCGCATCCTCCTGTTAGACAGATAATCTTTTATCAATCTGAGGTACGAATCGGCAAGGTTGAAATCATGTCTTAGAACATTTACCAAATGTCCAAGAGGGATCGTATCGAATGCTTTCGAAATATCGAAAAACACTGCAACCGCCCGAGCAGCCTTCCTCTTACAACTCTGCAGGCACTCGCTCATTCCATACTGGAAACTCAGTAGCGCGTCCACAGTGCTCCTTCCCTTCCGGAATCCAAACTGATTCGGAGACAGCTTCCGGTCTATCTCTCCAACCATCATTCCAAACACATACTCCTCTGCCATCTTGCTAACAATAGGTAGCAGTGACACCGGTCGGAAATCGACTGGGTGCTGTGGGTGTTCCACTTTCTGAATGGGTGATATCACCGCTTCCTTCCATCCCCGAGGGAACTTCTCCTCGTGTAGACACCGATTGATCATAGCCACGATTGGCGCAGTCAATGGTTTCACACACCTCTTCAACAGCCTCACAGTTATCCCATCGATTCCACTTGCTTTCTGCTCAGATGCTTCTCGTATGTACTTCTCCACGAACTCTCTCGAGCAGGGAGGGACTCTATTCGCATCCGATGCAATCTCCGGCATCTCACTTTCCATTGTGTTTCCAACCTTGACAAACTGCTCCATGAGCATGTCTGCCTTCTGCTGATCTGACACAGCCATCTTCCCATTCGAGTCAATCAGATCGGGGATTTCCGTGCCCTTCGTTTTTCCTGTCAGACACTCAATAGTCTTCCAGAAGTCTGTGGGACTCTCTACAGAGGCAAACTTCTTATCAAAGAAATTCTTCTTCTCGTTGGCTGTCTCTTTAGCCAGCTGTTTTCGAGCATGTCTAAACGCAGCTTTTGCCTCGCTGTCTCCCCTTTCCTTGCTCAACTTGTGCAGTGCGTCTTTCCGCCGCTGCAAAGTCTTGACACTCTCGCTCATCCACTCGCACCCTCTTCTCCTGCGGAATGATTTGAGCGGTATCCACTTCTGCATACCCGCTTTAACCACATCCACAAACTTTCTCCACGTGTCATCAATCGACAGACTCCTATCCTCTATCCACTCACATCGCACTTCTTTTCCAAGAAACTCTATCAGACCCGTCCAGTTTGCCTTCTTGAAATCGTAGCCCTTTACTGGCTTCTCCTTTCGATTCTCGCATCGAATGCATGTGTCAACCATAATGGGTTCATGTTCTTTCTCGACAGGAGCGAGGTGCTTCACTCCAGCTATCCTCACTCGCCTGCTCACCATCATAATATCAATCAATCGGTTTCGATGTGTCACGTGTGAAACGACTTGTTTCATCGAGTGTTCAGCACACACCTCCTTGAGGTTCGCCGACTCACTATTGTTCCAACACACATTCATATCTCCTCCGATAATCACATCCATCAATTTATCTCTCTGAGATAGCCACGAGTCCAGCTCATCAACAAACT
>CAWZYM010000405.1:417500-470000 GCA_963966185.1 Rhabditoides inermis
GACAGAAAAGAGCATATCACTGCCTCTAGAAAGTTGTTGTCACTGTAGCAGAGACGTGAGAGTAGACAGAAAAGAGCATATCACTGCCTTTAGAAAGTTGTTGTCACTGCAGCGGAGATGTGAGAGTAGACAGAAGAGAACATAGTACTATCTCTAAAAAGTTGTTGTCACTGTAGCAGAGACGTGAGAGTAGCCAGTAGAGAGCATATTACTGTCTCTAGAAGGTTGTTGTCACTGCATCGGAGACGTGAGGTGATTAGAGCGTAATGCAAGTACATAACTAAACTATTTTCTATTCTTCTAAAAACTAGTGCGAAGGCGCGCGGCAGCGCGCCAGAGCGCTAGTCGGATTGATGTAATATGTAGTATGAAATGTTATGGCATATGCATATTATTAGGTGTATTGCATTATTGTTTTCAGCAAGCTCTTGCTCAGATCGAGAAGGAATATGCCGCAGAAAACGCCGCGATTCAATCGGAATCCGAAGAGAGGTATTGTTTTCGTAAACTACATTGACGATATTACAATTCTACTACATTTAGGTGCAATGAAATGCTGGCGGTGCTCCTATCAGAAGTGGAAGATCGACACAGGTCAGTCGACAATGAGGTGAATGGAAAGCTCTTTTTTTTCTTAAACTTCGATTTGTTTACCTTATCTCAGAAAAAATGTGTTTGTTAGCCAATACAAGTTATGTAACCAACGATCTAGCAATGAGGTCTGTCTCTCGGGGATCCATGGGAGAAAGTACGGGAATGGTGATAGATTACGTCACAGACTTGTGACGACATGTGATCTGGCTCACAAGATTGTGAGGTCATAATTCACAGATCGCTTGTCTGGACGTATCCGGACCGTCGTGGCAGTCGTTGCCAGCGAACAAGAAGACCCTTCGGAGTCGCAAGACCGACCCGGGCGACCGAAAGAGAAAAGCAGCACCGCCAACGATACACTACCTCCTCACCGAGGTGGGCACATTTACTCATTTCATTATCACATTAATTGTCGTATCGTATGTATATTAAAGGCGCGAAGTCACCACGGCGTTTTGCGATATCTAGCTTCGTGTCATCATACGCATACTTTTGAATTTTTCAGGCCGAGATTGCGACTGACGTGCACATAGTGGCTCCCGAGCTGTCGAAACTCGCCCAGTCGACGCCGATTCATAGAGTCAACTTCGACAACGGAAAGCTCACCTACGAGGGAAAATCGTGGGTATCGTAGTTCTAATCGTAATTTAATGCTAGTATACTTGTTTCTAGCACACTTTGTATTGATAAATTTTTATTATTTGCATACTTCAGGTACCACAAGGGTCAGAACCTGTTCGTGCAGACGGAGAACTACGGTCAATTCCCGGCGCTCATTCAGTCCATCAACGACCACGTCGCTCACTTCAAGAGTACCATGCCAGGAGACACCCGACAGGTAAAGTTATGCGTTCGAAACACTTTTTCCGGAATTTCTTTTCGAATCGTTTGCAGAACACCTTCGTATTACTTCGTACGTGTCCTTCGTATTACTCCCAAACAATTCCTATCAGTTCGGAATGTGTGACTATGTTTATGGAGAGGATAGGCTAACTGCACCTTAAGCAATTGATAAATCAATAAGTCAAGTCATCAAATAACTTCAGGTGATGGCGACGTACGACGACATCCTGTCCGGTCGGGTGATCCTGAAGAAGCGCAACCATTGAATCTCATCCCCCATTATCTCATCCCTTCGCTTTTTGTTGTTGATTCGATCTCTCCGGTTGTTACGCGATTGCGAATGATAAACTCTCAATTGAGACGAGGCGCGGAAAAACGAGAGATGTGCGGTCCATTGTCCAGTGTGAGGAAAAAAGCGCTCAGCACGTTGGTGGTATATAAAAGGGATGATCAGGCGGGGAACAATATGTGTCTTCTGGCTTCTCTTGTACCTTTTCTTCAGTCTTCAGGCGGGTCCTTTCAGCATGTCGCCGGACCGTCTCATCATCGGCACTCTGTTCGCGCTGTGCACAGTCTTCTTCGCGTGTACCCTGATTGTCATGCTGGATATGACTCGGGACGCCTCGGCCTTCTATCAACAATCCCTCGACGATGTCGACGAGTTCAAGGTGTTACTATTTCAAGCGCCGTACCTTTTCATTAGTGTAACAAAGACTAGAAAACAAGTCAGTCCGCTACGACAAATGAGGTTCACTACAAATTACAGACTATTGCAAACGACGCGTGGTCGGGCATGGTCCAGGCAGGCTCGCGCGGCTCTGTCGGAGACGTGCTGCGACTGAAGAGGGGGGCCAAGGTAGGCGCAAATCATTATGCTAAACTCATTATGCTGAATAATGCTGAATATCAACATGTCACTTTAGAAGTGCTGCCAAAAGAACAACGGCTGTCCGGCGGGTCCGGTCGGGCCGAAGGGTGCTCCCGGTGCACCGGGAGAGCACGGAGAGGACGGCGCCCCGGGTCTCGCCGGAAACAGCGGAGCCGCCGCCGCACTCGGTCTCCACCTGAACGATAAGGGCTGCGTGGTGTGCCCGCAGGGTCCGCCCGGCCCGCCCGGACCTCCCGGAGAGGCGGGATACGACGGCGACAGCGGAGTGGACGGCAAGGATGGGGTGGATGGAAAGCCCGGCAAGCCGGGAGCGCCGGGACCTCGCGGAGACGCCGGTCCGGCTGGTGCCGCCGGAAAGAAGGGCGCGCCTGGTGTGAAGGGACGCGCCGGCAGGAGGGGAGTGGGTGCAGCCGGAAGACCCGGTCAGCCGGGAGCCGTGGGACTGCGTGGGGAGCCGGGATTGGGTGGGGAGGAGGGAGCGGATGGGGTGCCGGGAGAGGCGGGACGAGCGGGCAAGGATGGCAGGCCGGGAGTGGCCGGTGTGCGTGGCAGGAAGGGCGAGCGGGGAGAGGCGGGCGCTCCTGGAGACGACGCCGCCTACTGCCCCTGCCCCGCCAGAACGCCGCACAACTACTTTTGAAAAATGTCTCGATAAATTTTCTTATATGTGTGCAAATTTCTTAGTTTTTCGAAAGAGCTTATCCAACTCATCTATCTTAACTGAAAGTGAATGATGTTGAGTAAATATTCGATATCCGGAAGTGCTCAACCCACTCAATCCTCTACCGATATATTTGCAAAACATAATGTGTTACTTTGCAATAAGCGAAAGAGGGTTTTTAGCAGTAGGCGTTTAGATGGCGGCAACTGATTAGCTAGCCTCGTACTTGTTATCACTGACTCACACTCACTGCCAGCATTTTGCTGTATTATTGCGATGTCTGGTGTGGTGTAATGGGATACAGGGGGTCTAAGACGGATCGCCTTTCACCCCTCTGTGTATCACTATGCCCCCAACCACCTCGCTTTTGCATAAATTATACGCGACCCAGATATTTTCCCGCCGCCGCTATTCTGTGTCCAGTGCGCTCGTATAAGACATAACAAGACTATATAAAAGTGTGAGTCGGTAATAGTCGAGTCTTGTCAAGCGTCGAATCCACTTGTCGCTCTAATTGTGCCTATTTATGCTCGCCGAATTTGGGCGGCATGCAATTTGCGCTCATTTGTCCCGTTCGAAACGCGCGCACTTCCCAAAAATAGTCGACCGAGGCCCATAAACGGCAATGTGTGTATTATTGTTGAGCGGCCGTGCGCGCGCGCGCGAGAGAGAGAGCGGATGATTGGTACGATCACTTTATCATATTATCCCCATTCTCTCTCTCTCTCTATCTATCTCTCTCTCTATCTCTACTCGCGGAAAAGAGAGATGAGAGGAGGCGCGGCGCCGTTCCATTTAGCAGGGTGTTCCCAGGGAACAGTACATGTTTGTTGCAATGTTGATATCTCTCTCGCGAATATCGCTCATCTCTCTCTCTCTCCCTATTACCATTCATGCATCAAATCGGCTCTCCTCTTTACCGCATTACTGGCCCTCCGTAGGATTAGAGACACCCGCTGTCCTTCGTCCTCGATTTGACCCTCTATGTCTCTCTCTCCTTCTCTCTCTCTCTCTCTCTCTCTCTCTCTCTCTAACTCTCTCTCTCCTCTATGTTTTGAGAGAAAGAAAGAGGGTGAGAGGCGGATTCATTCCTTCCCTCCCTCCCTACTCGTTTAGCAGGTGTATGTTTGCGTACCATGCTATCGCGTGGCGTGTTTTCGACATGTTTCGATAGTGTTGTGCTTGCCTGTGTGTGTGTTTGAAATTGGACCGCAGCTATAAACACGCTGTGATTCCTTTTTCTTTCCGATTTCGATTCGAGGCCATGCTGTCTAATTACTCGCGCTACTTGCATTGTACGCGTCTCCTCTGCTAGTGTCATCTTGCAGTGTGTGTATGCAAATGAGTGTCTTGGCGCGCCTCCGGTCATTATCTCCCTCCCCCTCTCGTTCATAGCAGCTGACTAGTCTCCAGAGAGCGCCATATTGCGGTTCAAGTGACTGCTTGGCCCTTGGCGCTCAGATGTGTCTTTGTGACCTTTACGACAGCCCCGCTACTAATCTATACAACTCCTATTATTCCGCGGTGATTTTCATATACTCGGCATTCCCACGACGACGAATTGTACTTGTACATTCCGAGAAAAGCTATTGCAAAAGCGATTGGTCGCGTTTTGCTCTCTCTCTCTCTCTCTCTCTCTCTCTCTCTCTCTCCCCTCCCTAGAACAATTGTACCTGGACACTTCACGTGGCGTGGAGAGAAACGTGGTGAATCGATGTCTCACATACTCTTGGCACTCGCGCTCTCTCTATTATACGCACTCTCTCGCGCATCCCTCATTTTCAACACTTCTTCAACTTGCTACGCGCTAGTGTTGTCTGCGCGCACGTCTATGGGCAGAGATTGGTACACGCTATATTTAGTAGCACCTTCCCTCTTTTTGCAATCTTTGTGCGAAAGTCGTTCCAGTCTACGCTGCAATTACCTCGCCATTGAAGGCACGTGTTTGATGCGCGAAACGTTCCATTTCCGCTCTCTCTCTCTCTCTCTCTCTCTCTCTCTTTCTCTCTCTCTCTCTCTCTCTCTCTCTCTTTACGTTGTGCAATGGCATGCTTTCAACCAGAAGTAGTCACGAGATCGTCGAGATCTTCTTTGGGCTGCTCAATGTTTGTTCGCTTGTAGGCGTTCCCACGTGTGATTCATATATATAACCTATGAATCCCCTCCCTCCCTCATTGGCTTTGTTGCAGCCACGGTCCCCTTTCGAACGTTTTTGAGAGATGCGCGTTCCCCCCTTCCCATTCTCGGTCCAAAAGCTGTCACTATGCTAATATCCGAACGCCGTATTTTTCGACAAGCATTGACATTACTGGACAGCTGCTCTCTTTGACGTTCAACTTCTCCATTTTTCCCTTTTCTTGCATTTTTCTGTTGACGATATGCCCTGTAATGCGACTGTTGGTGTCGTTTTCTCCCCCCGTGCTCAAGTGCTAAGCTTGTCACGAGACGAGAGAGAGAGAGAGAGAGAGAGAGAGAGAGAAGAGAGATCGCGCGAGTCGGGTAAAACATTTGCATAGTGTGTTGGGAAGAGGACTCTACATGACCGCTTGGGTTTCTGCAAGAGTGCCGACGATTGTCTCCCAATAAAGGGGATAATCCCCCTCTCTCCTATCGAATGCATGCGAGCCGCGCCCAAAGCACCCATAGTCACTCACTCACTCAACACCACGCGTTCCATTCTTCTACTTTTTACGTGATTGCCAACGTCTCAACATTTAGTTGCACTGGATCTGTATATGGCCATTCGTGTTTCATTCTATGGCTCACTGGTGTACGTTTGCCACCAATGATTATATTAACATACAACACTCGCACTATATCAAGTTGGAACACGTAATAGACGAATAGACCTAGGAAATATCTTTCCAGCATGGCACCATCGCGAGCGGGCCCTTCTCCCCCCGCCGGCGGCACTGGATGCTGCGGCCTGCCATTCTTCTGCTACGTCATGTACTTCTTCTCATTCCTAACCATTGTGAGTTCCCCTTTCCCATACTTCTCGGTAAACAGTATTGTCCCCGCCAGCTGGTTGCTGAGTTCCACTCTGCGCCGCACAATGAAAACAAAAGAAAAACCTTTCAAAACTGTTACTGTATGCTGAAGGCACTATTGCACTCTGAAACAATAACACCAACGTTCAAAACAGTTACTGTAAACTTTCGAAGAACAATCATCACGCTAGATCAAGATTTCAAGATGTTCATATATTAAAACTGCTCCTGAACTTTGATTCGACACTGTAATGTATTGTCGTTTACAGTTATAGCCTGCACCAGAACAATAGTCTACCTCGCTTGAAGTTCGAAATACGGTGTAATAACCGCCTGCGTCTGTCGAGAGCAGACTCTCCATCCACTGATCAGCCCGGCCGCGCATAACTTATTGCGATCATAAAACTATACTGTAACTATGTAACCGGTTGCAGCTGTGCGGTGCTCTGTTCGTGGTGCTTGCGGCGTACCTGGTGGTGTTCCGGTCGGCGCTTGCGCCCCTTCTCCACTCGGACGTCTACATGCACTGCGTATATGCGATGGCCGCGTGCGGTGAGTAAGACTCATTTCTATCAATGCGAGTTTATCCCTAATGCATGTCCCCAATGATGTGCGATTGAACTCCACCCGACACGAAAGTATCCATCACTGGGTTTTTTTTCGTTGTTTTAATCTCGGATGGGATGTGAGGAATAGCAAAACGACCTTGACCACCTATTTTTAGAATAACTACCTATTTACTTGGTTTTGAACTCACATCTTGATTCAGGCGCGCTCTGCCTCGCAAACGGTCTCCTCTCGTGTATGAGCAGCGGCAGTCGGTGCGTGCTGGGCACTGTGAGTTGGTTTACTTAGTGTTTATTTGTTGTTGTTTACTTCTTTATCATTGGTTCATTTCAGTACACCTTCATCCTTGTGGTGGTGTTGGTGCTCGAGGGCGGTCTGTGCTACGTCTCATTCGCATACTCGCAGGTGAGACGCCTTTCTCTCACGTGTGTGCTGACCGAATTACGCGATTCTCATTACTGCGTGCTCGATTCAATAAGCGAGACGTGTATCTTTAGAGAAAAAAAGTCGCGATATAAATAAATACACAACAAGACTAGTAAAAGTGAAACATTTCAGACGGTTGTTTATCTGTGGTACATCAGCCACTTTCAGACGGCCGAGAGTGATCTCGCAACTAGTCTGCCCAATGATGTGCGATTGAACTACACCCAAGATGACACTCTTCGGAGGGCAATCAACGCTATGCAAGTCGAGGTGAGAAAATGTATTTTACTATAATTGATGCAATGTATTATTAATGAGTTATGCTTCATCAAACGTCCTGCGTGTTTACACTCATATGGTAACTTGAACACTGTACACGATTTGTGATGTCTTTCAATCCGCATAATTCATAATACTCTGATTTAGGGCCGTTGCTGTGGCGCGTATGGCTTCGATGATTACAAGAGCGCCGACACGACTGCAGAGGAAAGCGAGGAGTTTACTGGAAAAAGGAGAAAGCGGGTGAGAGGATTTGTAGTATCTCAGTTTCTCAGTATCTGATTAGTTTGTAGTATCTTCAAAGTGCTCATTGAGTGTGCGGGAATCGAAAAATATTTGTGTGTGTTAATCACAAATATATAATGTAAAAATATTATTATCTTGAAAAAGGGCTTTCAATAACGATGTTCAGGTGCAATACGTGCCGGACAGTTGTTGTCGATCGGTGAAGGAAGGATGCGGCATCAGCGACCACCCCAGCAACATCTACTATCAGGTGCGGCGACTAATCGCCACTCTAGTTTATGTTTGTCGACATTTCAGGGCTGTCTGGAGTACGCGCAGATACATGTGCGGCAAAACATGTACTTTGTGTGCACCGCCATATTCGCCTTCACTATCGTTCAGGTACATTTGATCATTTGCATATTCATAGACACATCTTGAAACTTTGAAACGAGACGTCTTTTTTCATATTTTGGTGGTGTTCACCTTCATCTCACGAGTCATTGTCATTGAAAATAATAACGATGAAATATGTACTAACAAAGATTACCAATTTTTCTTCACTATCGTTCACATTTTCGTAATCATAATCACAATCGCAACACAATGTTATCTTTAAACATTAGGGAATCACACGATTTTATATCATTGTTTTATTGGTCTTGCGTTTGTCTCACGTCTCATAGAGAATAACAAGGATTGTCTTTTAAAAGTACTTCCAAGTGAAAGTAGTTGGCTTGTACTGATTGTCTCAATTGAGCAAAAGGACCGAAATGATTTCAATTGAGATATGTACAAACAGGCTCTCTGTACCAATGCAAAGTGTTCGATTTGTATCGAAATGGAACGAGTGTGTGTACTCCATTTCCTAGTGATACATACATTTCTTAGTGATCTCTCACATACACCTGATAAGATATCTGATCATATACGCCTCATCATTCACTGAGAATAGACGTCTATTAGACATGCCCTTCAACCGATTCATAAACCAAAAACTAGCAACAAGCGAGATATTGGTACAGAATATTCAGAATAAAATCCAATGAGAGAAATTATTTTCACCAGAAGAGAGCAGTCAACATTGAATCGTGTATTGGAATCGAGGTAATACAACATAATACTCTCATTCGAGATCAAATCAACAACAACATACACAAAGCATAAACAGATCAAAGGGAACGAGTGAAGGAGATACAGTTGTAGTGGAAGTGGGAACCGGTTCGATGAGTACACACGTGGGTGAGGATGGGTGGATGGGTGGATGAGATGAGCCCTCACTTGAGCTGGCTCAGCTTGTCGATGCACACATCCAACTGCGCACTGTACTTGTCCCACTTGACAGCATCCGCACTCATCACATTGTACCGGATCTTCTCCTCGTCCTAAAACACAACTTCTTCCAGCACAACCACTTTCCCTTTCACAGTTACACAGCCACGCCCCTCTCGCCCTCACATTGTACGTCTCTCCCTTGGCGCGGATCCTGAAGACGTAGTTCTTGAACCTGAGGACGTCGAATATCTTCTTTGCCTCGTCCTCGCTCTGCTCCTTGATCCTGCCGACCTCGTCCGCGTCCTTTCCGATCATCTTCGTAGCCTGGTCTCCGAACATCGACACCCACACCATGTTCGTGTTGTCGGCGATCTCCAACTGAAAAACAATCAATCAAGCACTGCTTGCGTCCAACATGCCGGTGTACATCGAATACTGCGCTCTCATTTTACAAGCAGAGGCTCCGACCCCACTCACCGACAACATGTATTGATACTTGTAGTCACTGGAGGTGACGTTGCATTTCTCGCATCTGTACTCTCCCGACAACTCGACCACCTTCTTCTTGCAGTCCTTCTGGGCACACGCCTTGTAGACGGCGTTCTCTCCCCTCACAGACACCACCATCGCCTTCACATTCATGTACACCGGCACGTTTCCGGCGCCCAGTTGCATCTCGACGGCGGTTCCGAGCAGACGCAGGTCGCGCGCGAACGACGCCTCGCCGCCCCCCATGATAGTAGGAGCCGAGATGGTCACCCTCTGTCCGTCCTGGTTCTGCTCCCACCAAGAGTAAAGGTGGCTCACCGCATCGATCGTCGGGTTCATGTGGATGCGGTTAGTGTTGCAGGCCAGAGTGAAACCGCCTGAACAAATCGATTAACAAAATACCAACCACTGCTAGCAAAGGACGGACCGTTGAACTCCTTGACCTGTGCGCCCTTGAGAGCGATGGCAGTGCCGACGCTGCTGTCCTCCCACGCGCGAGCAGACTCGCCCCACACAACCAGGTCCACAGTCGTTCCAGACTCGTCGACGAGACCAATCTTAAATGATTGTTACTAACGACTTACACACACGTTAAGCATATAAAGATAGTACTTACATTCCTCTTAGTGAGTGCGTTGCCGGCCTTGGAGGTGAACTCGTCGACGGGGTCGATTCTGTCAATCACAGCCAGAACGTCCACGTTCTCCTGTGTGTGTTGCGGCACCTGAATACAGTCTGCCTCACTTCCAGCTCGCAACATGTGCCTGCTGGACGGGGAACGGCAGTGTCCGCTCCGCACTCACGTGATCGAGGGTGATTCTCCTGAGGGCGGGCTGCGAGAAACGCAGCTGCGAGTCGTTGCACAGAGTCACCTCCGAGTCGTGCTTGATCATGATCTCGTAGTCGAGTCCGGTCGTGTTAAAGCGCTTGTTGGCGGCGCGGATCGATCCCCTCTCCACGTAGTAGTACTCTCCCTGGTTCAGCAGCGGGAACACTCGCTCCGCCTGTTCCCCGAACGCCACTATGCGAATCGAGCTGCCCTCTGCGTCCGTCAACTCGAAGTTGAACACCTTGCTGTCGCCGCGCGCAGTTTTGATCGTCTTCATCTCCTCGCGGGCAGAGCACACGCCAAGAATGCGCCATCTGTGACAACATTGGCATGACTGACACTGTGGAATGTCAGCGAAACGACTCACTTGTTGATGTAGGGAGTGATGGCGGAGATGGGCGTGGTTCCGCTGGTCATCGACGACGACTTGGTCGACACGGCGGGAGGCCCGGTGCGAGTCAGAGCAGGGGCAGAAGCGGAAGCTGAAGCATGGGATCAAACAGTGGGACGAAACAGTTTCAAACACAACACTACCCACCTGCCTTGACGGGTCCTCCGTCGCTGGAGCACACGACCACGTTGCTCAGGTTCTTCAGTCCTACAACACAAACACTAAAACGCGAACAAGCAAGTCTTTGTTCCAGTTTTGCTGCATGTCGATTGTCGACGTACCGGCGTCATCGTCTGCGTTTCCTGTGTGCTGGACGAGGTCGTAGATCGACTTGACGAGCGGACAGCGGTGCAGCAGCTCGAAGGAATCAATCAGGATAGGCGTCTTTCTAAAAACAACCGATGCACAATACCATGAAAATTGTTTGAGGGGAACTTCATCTACACTTACCCCTTGACGTTCCAGTCTTGTGCTATGCGGTACTTCTTGACGGCAATCACTTCGAACTGGTCGTTCTTTGCGATCCAGGGGTCGTTATCGAAAGCGGTCAGAGCATCCTTGGTCAGAAACGCTGCTGAAATAGAGAAGTCAAGGATGTCATCCACATGTATGGTTCACGACAACGTACCGGAGTAGAAGAAGGCTCCGTCGTGGATGCGCAAGCGGATCTCGGCTCCGTCTTGGTTCTTCTTGCCGCGATTGTCCTGGTGGGTCTGCAACAACCACGGTGTGTCGATAACAGAAACTTCAATTTGTGAAATCGTGCGCCAATTTACAAAGTTGTGTGCTCTAATCGCGACTACCGTAGTTTCAGCGTAAATTAAGCACTAAATTCGGTGTATGGCAGATTAGGTTCACGAGGTTTCACAAGTAAAACTACACACGTCTTTCGCGTCGACAAATTATTCGATAATAAAGAATAACTCGACGAATTGTCCATATTTGCCATTGAAATTCAGGGAATAGGCAATTTCAGCTAAAATTGAAATTTCCGCATTTACACAGGGATCGACACACCGTGACAACAACGTCACTAACGAAACAATAATTACACCAAACACCTCGTCGCCATTGTTCACAGAAAGTGTGTTGATTTTGATTGCTCTCTGAATAATAAAACATGCAGAGTGAACAAAGATATGTTGAACCAACCATGATCTGGATGATGGGCTCCTCGTTCATCTTTCCCTCGAAAACACGCTGAATGAATCCGACCGAGAGACGCAGCTCTCCCGCCACACTGTACTTCTTGATCGCGTCCACCGGCATTCTATAAACTACAATTGTAAAACACAATATCGAAACGTATTGACGAGATGAGCGCGCGAAAAAGTTGTGAAATAGGGTGTCCTGGAAAATGCATCACTTCATCACTTCATCACTTCATCAAAAACAAATTTTAAAATGGAAAAGTACATTTGTTTTTTGTATAACTCGTAAACATTGGCTGCGTCAAATTTCATTTAATAAATATGATAGTCAGCCAGAAAACTGTAAAACGCCCTTCATAACCGTAAATTACACTACACACAACGGATTAAAAATTCGAATTATTTCTCTTTGTGAATGGTTCATTTCTGCTTGGGATGATCGCTGCATTTGTTCACTCTCGATTCAGAATTGGAGTGTCCTCGCTCCATTCCTCTGCAGACACACACAGTCTACTCTCGTCGTGGACGATGCGGCCAGAGTGGAAAGGAACTAGACCGCAATCACGTCCGCCATGCTCGCCTCACCTCCTCATCAATCGTCCACGTCTCCACCTGATTTTCGCACGTAGTCATCCTGACAATACCGTTCAGCTCCGCGCTTTTCTTCTCGCCTGCCTGGGTCACTGCCATTCACCTCAGCTCCGTACGGATAGACCGAGTCAATGTGTAGTAGAACCTCTGAAACACTCGTTTTCGATCGTAATCTGTGAGATGTACGAAATTAAGAGTATTCAAAATGGTATATTCCTTTAATCGTTTTTTTTTTATTTACTTATTTTTAATTTAAGGCGTTCGCGGCGGTGGTCACTTGTTGCGTGTGCGTGCGCGGAGGCGCCGGCAAACGAGTGAAACGCCACCACAACCAACTCACACTATTCGACCAAATATAGAGTACCGTATACCGTCTAACGTGTACAGTACCCCATTCGTGTCCCCAGGACACCTACAAACGATCTCCACGCCTGCGCAACGGTGTGATGACAGAGAGAGACACACAGATAGTTTCCCCCCTTGTTTTTTTTTCAAATATGAAGTCATTCTTGCCCCCCTCCCTTCAGTTTGCAATTGTCGCCGCTGTGCCATAGATATATCATGCAGTTGTCGAGTTACATGGTCATATTTATATAGTTTTGAGTGTGTATGAATGTAACAATATTGATTGTGAAATAAATGTTTGGCATTCTCTAGATGCATTCTGAAATGATCTCAACTCAACTGGTGCAAACCCGCGTATCAATTGCTCCCGATAACTTGTAAATGTTAAATATTAGAGAGGGCGCGCAGCGCCCTCTCTCTTGGGTTAAAATAAGGCTCGCGCCAGAATTTTCAAGTAGTGATATCCAAAGGACATGTTAGCAACAATGTGAAGTCTTCCAATTTATGTTAGTTAGATTCGCACGTTTCCATAGGGCAGATCACTAATTGACGGCATCTTTGTATCTTTGCTCCGAAAGAAGTTATGAGCGATTTCGCGCACCCATGAGTCGGCAGGCCAGCGTGTGGGTGGGTGGGTGGGTGGGTGTCGTTTCCAGTCATGCTAGCTGATAGCTAGCCCTCTGCTGGCGGGCGAGCGCGAGAGCACGCGAGAGAGCATGCTGTTTGGAGAGAGACAGATGTACTTTGGTGGCTGCGATCAGTAGGAATTAGATAAGGGGAGAGAGAAAGAGAGAAAGTGAGAACGAGAGAACGAGAGAACGAGAGAACGAGAGAACGAGAGAACGAGAGAACGAGAGAAAGAGAGAAAGAGAGAAAGAGAGAACGAGAGAACGAGATAAAGAGAGAGCGATATAACGAAAGAACTAAAGAACGAGAGAAAGAGAGAATGAGAGAAAGAAAGAAAGAAAGAACGAGAGAACGAGAGAACGAGAGAAAGAGAGAAAGGGAGAAGGAGGGAAGGAAAGAAGAAGAGAAGGAGAGAACGAGAGAACGAGAGAACGAGAGAACGAGAGAACGAGAGAACGAGAGAACGAGAGAACGAGAGAACTAGAGAACGAGAGAAAGAGAGAAAGGGATAACGAGAGAACGAGAGAACGAGAGAAAGAGAGAAGGAGGGAAGGAGGGAAGGAGGGAAGGAGAGAAGGAGAAAAGGAGGGAAGGAGGGAAGGAGGGAAGGAGAGGAGGAGAGAAGGAGAGAAGGAGGGAAGGAGGGAAGGAGGGAAGGAGGGAAGGAATGGAAGGAGAGAAGGAATGCAAGGAGAAAAGGAGAGAAGGAGAGAAGGACGGAAGGAGGGACGGAAGGAAGGAAGGAAGGGAAGGAGAGAACGAGAGAACGAGAAAATATCGAATAAATTTGAAATGAAATTGATGAAATCATGAGAGAAGAACATGTTACATGTATGAAGACGAGAGAGAAAATTTCTATGAAATTCAACAAAAGGACATATATTATCTTTTAAAAGTACTTCCGTAAAAAGTGTTGTTTGTGTTAACCTGATTCAAGAAAAGCGCATGCATATATTATTAATTTTTGAAAAATCAAATCGTAAACACCTGAACATGAAAACTAACACAAACTTGCTCTTTCAAAACGTTGAATAATTGTTGAATAATTAATGTTGAATAATTCCATGTTTTATTTTTTTGACATTTTTATACCTGAAACATTGAGTGAAACAACATCACGATTAACATATTATTTTATTGATAAACCATAAATAATAAACCGCAAAAACACTAAATAAACAAAACAATCGTATTATTCTGAATGTTACGTGTAACTATTCTATATTCGTTTGAAAGAGCAAGTTTGTGTTAGTTTTCATGTTCAGGTGTTTACGATTTGATTTTTCAAAAATTAATAATATATGCATGCGCTTTTCTTGAATCAGGTTAACACAAACAACACTTTTTACGGAAGTACTTTTAAAAGATAATTTTATATTAGTTCTTTTGGGTATCGTAAACCTGCGACGTAGCTATGAACAGTACACTCTCCATTCACAGAACGCCTTCAAACTCCCGTTATACACTCTCAAAACAGCCTTCGGAGGAGCCATAATTCGCTGACTTGACCTCCTTTGTCGTCTGCAGTCTCTCGCCCCTCTCCCCTCTCTCTCCCTCTCTCTTGACCTCCCGCGCGCACCGATCCGGGCCCTTTCTCTCTTCGATCAATCTAGCCAGTTCACTCCCTCGCGCAAGCAACTGGTATTTCTGCACCGCCCGCCGCACTTTCTGCTCCCTCAATCTCCCGCATTGTTTTGCTCCACATGTTTTCGTCGTCGTAGCCGTTTCCGCTCACTCTTCCGATTCGCTGACTGGTATGTTGTGGTTGTGCGCGCATCATCGTTGTGTCATCTCTCCGCGCATCTTATGCTCATATTCTGTGCGCGTTTCCGCTGCGTGGGTGGTGGCCTTGATCCGGCGCGTTATGGTCATTAGCGGTTTCAGCGTTTCCATCATTTGCCGCGCGTTTCTGTGAGCCGATTGACCTCTCTCCACAGTGCCACCCCTCAAGGATTAGCGTTCTTTACGCGTGCGCTCTCTTTTGCTCGGTACTCCCACCATCATCGCGTCATCGCAGAATCCTTTGTCCGGCTCTTCTATTTGACCAGGCGTGATTGTAGTGTCGCTTTTGTCTCTCGATGATTTCATTGGCATGCACGTTGATTTCCGCGTGTTGATTGATGGTGGCTGGGTGCGAGAGTGCCGGCGGCGGCTTGATTGATCTTGCACCTTCTCTGCGCCCTCTCACATCAGCGCGCTCTCTGCGCCGCTCTCGCCCATTCAAGTGCTGGCCGGGCAACAAAAAAGAGAGAAAGGGAGAGGGCGTGGAAAAACGCGCGACCGGAAGTTGGTGCAGCCGCCTGTCCTGCAGCCTAGTATCACCTCGATTTCCTCCTCCCCCCTCCTCTGTGCTACCGCGCGACCCTCGAGAAACACGTTCCTTCTCAACCCATTCACTGACCCTCGCCGCTCACGTTTCATTGCTACTTCTTCACGGCGTCACATTCATATTGCTTGATCGAAGTTTGGAAAGAGTGGCGATCGCCTGCTCGCGCGTTTGGCGTGTAACAGGATTGGGTTTCATCCTGCTTCTGCTCCCCTTTGCCCGCGAATACCTCGCGCTCTCTTACACTGCTTCTTATGAACGCCCCGCACGCATCATGTGCCTCTGACGTGCCACCGACATGCCACTCGGAGTGTTCATTGTTGTCATCATGTTGTTCTTTACTGGATTTGATATTCGTTGCGCGTCTTTGCCTCTCGCATCATCCTATCATTAACCCCTGTGTGTCATTCGGTTCATGGCTCATTGCAGGGTTCATTCTGCTATATCCGTTTCCCTCCCCTATTTCTTGGCACCCTTGTGATTCTACTTGCGGAGTGCATGCTGCGCTCTCGCTGGAGCTGCTTCCGGTTGCGTGGCGCCGGACTGCCCGAAGAGGAGCCCTACGAACCCAGCTTCACCGGAAGCCTGCCTCTTCCGCAGGTATATTGATATATTGATTACGTATTTATGGATCGTATATGTTCATTATGTCTTTGTTGATCGTAGAATTCGTTTGTTGATTGTATTGATTCTGCAGACTCGCCACAAGAAGAAGTCTCGGAAGCGATGCGCTGGCGACAGCTTTGTGTCACTTCCGCTGCGACTGGACGATGGAAGGTGGGGTACGTTTTTGTTCATTTGCTGATTGTTGTTTAGCAGTGACAATGTCTCGTCGTGCTCGTCGGATTCTGTCTCCACGTTCAGCAACCCCACGTTCCGTTTCCCCTCACCCAGACCCATCAAGGTGTGCTTGATTGCAGATTAAAGGGTAGAAACAAGATTCGGTTGTGTATACATAGCTACTATGATACAAAGCTATTATACATGTCTGTTTCATAGCTGCAAAGCTCAGTTCTTCTTTGAAAACCCTCATCGTTGGTTTAATAATTGTATCGGCCACAAGAAATGAGGAATATGTTCAATGTGGCAAATATCGAACTCACCTTATTAGGCTATCTGTATTACATTTGGGGAATTCTTATTATGAGGGGCTCGTATACATACTTGTTATACTGTTATACTTGTTATACCCCATGTTTATTTACTCTTCGCTCTACTCGGTTCTTTATCCGTCCAGGGACGTTAGTGACATGCATACTGATCGTGAGTCGGTCAGTGAACAAAGAGACTAGACAAACATCCGCCCTCGCTTCTCCTCGCTCTCTCTATGATTTGCGCAGCTGTTGAAATGGTGTAGCGCGTTGCTTAGATGTCTATGCATTCCTATGACGCCGTCTGTGGGCACTGATATGTGAATGAACAAAACCTCTGAACTCAATCATGGTCAATGGGATTTTTAAAGTCGGTTAAACGAGGAATGTATAATGTATTGTACACTGCTGGGCATTGATACTAGTATATAGGATTTACGGTGTACATATTCCAGGACCGTCTGCGGATTGTCATGATTGGCGATCACGAGGTTGGCAAGACGTGTCTGGTAAGTACTTATGTCCTTCTCTCCTTCTTCTCCCCCCCCCTCTCTGTCTCTCCCGCTATCACATCTCGCATTTCAGGCCCTTCGTCTCACTCGCAACACCTTCATCTCTCGCTACAGTCGCAGCACCCTCCAGCTTCTACAGACGGTATGTGCCTGGCTTACTCGCTGTGTTCGTTTGTTCACTTGCTTACATTTTCCCAATCCAGAGTCGCGACCTGCATCACGATCTCTACTCAATACAAGTGCTCGACATGGGAGCCGATATTGGCAGTGTGAGTGTTTTATTGTATTGATTAATTTTTGTGATTTTTATGCTTCCATAAATTGATTCATTATGATATTGTAGGTGTCTCCACTGAGCGAGCTAGATTCACCGATTGATGGACTGGTGATGGTATGTTGTATTGATCCTCTCTCTTTCTCACTTTTTTCTCTCCCTCTCCCTCCCTCTCCCTCCCTCTCTCTCTCTTTCCTCACCCGTTGCTTTCCAGGTGTATTCGATCGGCTCCCGTCCCTCCTTTGACCGCCTGCATGACATTCGAGACGCCGTCTGCCGACATTGCGACAGCGATCGAGTGAGTCGTGTTTATTTTTTTCTCACATCTTTGTTTACCACTTGTCAGTTACCACCGACTCTGCTGATTGCGAACAAGCGGGACCTTGTGCACGGCTCGCAGAACAGTCTGCGGCGGAAGGACAAGTGGGAGCAGAGGTGGGGTGAGGTTCTACGAGGTTCAATGTTCTAACCGCTATTATTCGATGCGTCGAATTGAACCGCGGTTAATTTACCTCGTAGAACATTTACTTTCTTTATGTTGTCGAAAAAATGGTGATTGATTGAACCGTGGTCGATTGAACCCTGCGGTCGAATGTTTTAACATCGGTCGATTGAACCTTTGTTGCAGATACGTGTTCCCGGAGGAGGGTCAGCGTCTGGCGCGGCAGTGTCGAGCATCGTTCAGTGAAGTCTCTGCCAAGACAGGGGATGGTGTGCAGCAGGTATGATTCATACATGTAAAACACAGTTCATTAATTTTAACGCTGTGTGAGAACTGTGCCATTTTTTTCGGCATTTATTTGACTCCCTTCCAATGTTATATATGTGTTTCAGATGTTCACGGAATTTTTGACACGCGTCGCGTACCTGCGAGAGAAGAGCAGCAGCGAAAGCGAGTACAGCGACTCGTCTATTGTCGAAAGCCTCAGGAACAGCGGATAAGACACGTCGACGGCGTCGTGGGTGGTCTCTCCGTCGTGGGTGGCCTCTCTTGCGACCCTTTTACAAATGAGCTCAGAAGTGTCTATATAGTACATCCCGGTTGTACATAATTGTATTAATAATTCATTGTGATATCAGTAATAACTATGCTTTATGCTCGTCGCATTTTTGCCTCCTCGTTCTCATACTTTTCTCCTTTCTCTCTCCTCTCACCGCCAAAACCTCATTCTGAATGAATAAAAGCACTTTGGAAGAGAGAGCTGGCTAGTATTCCTGTCTCGGAGACGCGCGCACATTCATTCCCTCATTTCGTCCGACACGAGCTTCTTGTCATTTTCTTGTCATTGCCTCTGCTGCCCCCGGCTAAGCCAATAATGCGATCATTTCGTTATGGTGGGGTGACAGTAAAAGAGAGAGAGAGAGAGAAGACGAAAAAAGGCCTAATGGGAAAGAAGTGGTGTACCCTTTTGCACAGATTATGCGCAGCCCTCTCTCTCTCTCTCTCTCTCTCTCTCTCTTTCTCTCTCTCGTGCCATAAACTCTGCAGAGCCTGTGAAAGGCGCTGGATACGAACCCGGTCTCACTTTATCAAAAAAGTTCGCAACGACTCACTGTCAATGTCCATCTCGGAGAAGATGAAGTGATGAAGTCGAGCTCAATCCGCGTCGGCTCCACGTGCACTGTCCTGGAATATGCAAATGAGATGTTGACGATGACGTCACCGCACCTGAGGAGGGCGGCAATCTCGTTGCGCGACAGCCGGCCGTCCTGGTCCACGTCCAACAGATCGAACGTCTCGGACAGTTCTGCAGGTGAAAATCGAATCAAATTACCAAGTTCTGTTTTTGAGGGAAAAAAATTTCAACTTATGCAGCACACTCGGATTATTTCAGCTTGTAAATTTCCCAACACGCGGTCAAAACACACTCGATCTTATTTTGTGCAAGAGAGTGCAAAAGAGTAAGAGCGGTGCGTATTTTGCTATGGTGTTTTGATTGGTGCCCTCTGGAGAGAGAGAGAGAGAGAGAGAGAGAGAGAGAGAGAGAGAAAGAGGAAATAGGAGAGACAGAGAGAGAGAGGAAGGGAGAGAGAGATGAGAGACAGAGAGAGAGAGATATAGAAAGAGGGAGGGAGAGAAAGAGAGAGAGAGGGAGAGAGAAATTCGCCCCACCTTTCCCTGGTAGGCCACCAACAACGACTTGTGTGTGTAGTGTTGTGCCAGTTCCGCCCTCGCGTAGATTCTTGTAGGAGAGGAGGGAGAGGGGTTCGAAGAGGAGTACGTTCTGCACATGAAAGTTCAGAAAAGACTGTTGAAAAGAAAGTTGTTTCAAGTCTACTTGAAACTATTTGTGAGTGCCTCGGAACGTCGGATTACTAAATATGGCATTTATATGGTGAGAGAAGATCAGTTTCTACGAAGAAGAAATTGATCATGTTTGAGGTGCGTATCAACAAAACCGGGCGTTCCACATCGCTCCAAAACACTTTATCGATAGAAGGATAGAAGGCATTTAGATACATATCTGTTGTGAAGGCAGTTGGAAGAGGAGTACATTCTACATGCTAAACATGTGATTACATCAGTCCAGACTCCCCTCGAAATTTTTTTATTGATTATCAAATTTGAGTGCCTCGGAAAGCTCTCGAATCACTTTTTAAGACGGATTTTCGATCCGAAAAAACTTGGCGTGGCAGATTTTAGAAGCGAGAAGGAAAATCGGAAAACACAAAAAGAAAAAAAAATACAAAAGAATAGAATCTTAAACACCGAAATCTGTGTCAAAATGTCACACAATATGTGAATATATGTGTATATATTATTCTATAGATTGAAGAATATCAATGAGGATGCAAATGATGTTAGTAAATGGAATCGAGAGACTAAAATATGTCAAACGTTAGCGACATAAGCACATAAGTACTCGTTTTATGTTAAATAAAGATTAACACGTGCGAGAGAAGAGAGTTTAATGTGTAGTGGTTCCTCGCTTCATTTACATTTGCTAAAAGAAATGTAGATGACAAAAGGTATGTCTTGATGAAATCAATAAAACAAGACGAAGACACCGGTGAAAATGACGGCAATATGGAGTTCACACCATCACACCATCACACCACCACATCGACGCGGTCTTTATGACCATTGGATACGGCGCGAAGGAGTCACAAAATGCGAGGTATTGAACTATGGTAAGAAAAATCCAAGGTACAAATATCAATGTAATCAAGTGATCTTGTCTAACGTGAAGGAAGACTCCAATCCCTCTACTCATCTCTCAGTTGTCATCCAAAAGGCTAATGCTCGTATCAACACTCTGCGACGCACATTCGTGAAAAACTTTGGTTAGACCTACACTAGAGTACGGTAGATACATGAAATTATTCGAAAAAGTGGATGTGACAGCATCAGAAAAGAAAGAACAAAGCACTGATGAGGTAGAGTTAGAGAAGGAAAAAGAGAGAAAGAGAGAGAGAGAGGGGGGAGAGAGAGAATACACTGAGAATACACGACTATTAGACATGCCCTTCAACCGATTCATAAACCAAAAATTAGCAACAAGCAAGATATTAATAAGAGATAATATCATTACCATAGAGCGAAATTTTTTTCACCTGAAGACAGCAGTCAATATTGAAACGTCTATTGAAATCGAGGTAATGCAACATGATACTCTCATTCGAGATCAAATCAACAACAACATACACAAAGCATAAACAGATCAAAAGGGAACGAGTGAAGGAGATACAGTTGTAGTGGAAGTGGGAACCGGTTCGATGAGTACACACGTGGGTGAGGATGGGTGGATGAGATGAGCCCTCACTTGAGCTGGCTCAGCTTGTCGATGCACACATCCAACTGCGCACTGTACTTGTCCCACTTGACAGCATCCGCACTCATCACATTGTACCGGATCTTCTCCTCGTCCTAAAACACAACTTTCTCTCAAGCACAACCACTTTCCCTTTCACAATTACACAGCCACGTCCCTCCCGCCCTCACATTGTACGTCTCTCCCTTAGCGCGGATTATAAAGACGTAGTTCTTGAACCTGAGGTCGTCGAATATCTTCTTTGCCTCGTCCTCGCTCTGCTCCTTGATCCTGCCGACCTCGTCCGCGTCCTTTCCGATCATCTTCGTAGCCTGGTCTCCGAACATCGACACCCACACTATGTTCGTGTTGTCGGCGATCTCCAGCTGAAAAACAATCAATCAAGCACTGCTTGCGTCCAACATGCCGGTGTACATCGAATACTGCGCTCTCATTTTCCAAGCAGACTGTGTATCGTTATTGTTGATAAGAGAAACGGAGAGAGAGGGGGATAGAGTGAGGAGAGAAGAGGGAGCAGAAAGAGAAAGGAGAGGGGAGGGAGAAAAGAGAGAAGGAGCAGAGAGGGGGAGAGGGAGATGTCACAGGTTGTGGAGAAAACGGGCGACGCGGGGGACGAGCTGGTCGTGCACTGCACTCAGCTCGCCAAGCAACCGCTCGCCGCCGAGGTGCAGAAGACGAGTCGATTATAGATTCCTTATGGACGCGCGGTCGAGGAGTCCACTCTCTTTCTCTCAAACTCTGCGCTCGACTGTCTCGCTCTCCATTCTCACTTGCCACGAGTTCGTCTAATCCGATTTGAGGTCGCTTGAGATCGAGCTTTTATAGCTTTTCGCGTTAGTTGGGTTTGCTTAAAGCAACACATTATCATCATTACATGATTTATAAAACTGCACATGATTTTTTGAAAGTGATTAACCATACCTACGTTTGTTAATATCTCCCGTTATCTCTCACTCTTTTCTCTATCGGATGGGGCCTCTGAATCTATGTAGATCAACAATAGGAGACCCTTGATACCGTGTCTCTGCCACTGTGGTTGTATATCATTTGCTTGGGGTAGCTTCACGTACAATCTCTATTTCATTTTGTGACCATCCCTCAGTCATTCTTCTATACAACTGTTTTTGAAGGTGTGCAAGCGCAGAGTTGCATTTACGGAAGAAGAACTGCTCGAGATGATAAGGTTCATAACAAAGTGAGTTTGAGTGGGATAAAAATAATGAATGATATACATGTTTTCAGAGAAAAAAGAAACGGTCGCGGCGGCAATCCGTGCGGGAGGAAGGTGTGGGAGGAGTATATGGTGACGGGAAAGACTAAGCGTTCACTGGAGTCCTTGGTGTCAAAGTGAGTTGGGAGGGGGTGACAGGAATAATGGAGAGAGTTCAGGAGTCGATTCCTATTCAAGCCGTCTTACCTGCTAACCAACGTCTGTTCGCTTGCCAAACACGAGGTGGGATTTAAAAAAAGGTTTTGGTTGAAATTCATTGCTTTAGTTCGTGTTTCTGGCGAAGGAATGCAAATGGACTCTGGCAGAAGAAGAGGCGAAAAGGTAAAAGGAGATAGGATTTTTTTTCATTTCGATTCAATTGTGTTTCTAGCTTCAACAGCTTGTATGGCGACGACGACGGTGTCACACAGTCCCGCGGACCAACGTCCCAACCGCAGGATCAAGGAGGGAGGATCAAGGAGGCTGCCATACACATGGTAGGAAAGTAGGATTTTGAAATTATTTTTGATACATAATTATGATAAAATATGTATTTGTATCCAATGCCTGTTTCAGCAGGCGGGTGTGGACGACACTCGCCACTTTACTGCGCACATGTGAGTTGCAACATTGCAGTTGTTGAGCTCTGTTTTTTTAATGTGTTTGACTGTATTGATTCCCATTAGGACGAAGCTGTTGGAGAGCAAGCTGGTCGAGCTGACGCAGGAGATGGCGACATCGCGGCGTCGCGCCGATACAGCAGAGCATGGAAGAGCTGTCGCAGAAGCTACCCTTCGAGCCGAGCAGCAGAAGAGGCGGCGGCTCCAACAGGGAGTAGACGATTTTCGCGGTCTATTCCCAGACGACAATTCTACGCGGCCTGATTCTGGGTTTAGTGAAGCCAGAGAAACCACCATTCTCGGTGATACGTCGTTCGCCAGCAGCAGCAACAGTGGTAAGTGTAAGTGTGAATATAGAAGAGTAACTGATTTTCTATTCGTAGACGACGGTCAGCTCTATCGGCTGCGCTAAGACGACAGCAAGAGAGCAGGAGCGACTCGCACACGTCATCCCTTCGTCTACTGAGCGCGTTCGTTATGTGTGAGTCTCTCGCAAGTATACCCTCTCTACTGTATACCCTCTCTACTCACCAAATTCTCCCTCATCTGTGAGTATCTCTTTCAACTACGTATTTTATTATCGATTATAAATTTTTCGGTTGCGAGTTCCCCTCGTTCGCACACTCAAATTTTTGTGCCATTTTACCATGTTCCTCGTGCACATTTTACTTTCGTATGTATTGTTTTTACCGTAAACAATCTCTCTTCTTTTTAATGGATAACCACCAAGGCACGCTTGCATGTATAAGTTCCATTCCGTATATTCTTGATGTTGTAGATCGGTGTCGCTGTCGCACAACCAGCTGGACGGGGTGTCGGGCGAGCAGCATCCGGATTCGCTCGAATCTCTCGGCCTCAGCCACAACAACATTTCGCTCGTGTCGGTCGGAGCACTGCGCGAGAAGCGCGCCCGCAAAACGCTCGACCTTGTCTGGAACAGGCTGCCCATGATCGAGCAGGTACCGAGAGTATTGATTGATATCGATAGAAAGTATTTTAAGAAAGGTCATAGATGTATACGTGTTACGAGCTAGACAGTTGTTTGTTTACTAACAGGGAGCTCCTTAGTCATTATGGCAGTATCGTTTAGTCATCCCGGTTCGAAGAATGGACAAAGCAGTAATGAATGATTCACCTACAGCACTATCCAGCTACACCAACACTGAGGTGATAAAGCGCGGACTGCAGTTGGGAATTGCGTGAATATACTGTGAAATATACTACACCACTCAATTCCCTTCGTCATTCGCTCATCTCGCACTTTTTTGTGTCTCGCGTTGGATCACCCGCCAGTCCCCTCGTTTGCTCAATCTCACCTCTTGCTTTCGATCGCGTTTGATTGACGCGAGTCCTATTGTGCGATTGTGCGACAGGTGCGGCTGCAAAATGCCTTCTTTGCCCGTATTTAGATTCTCTCTTTCGATCTTTCTTTCTCTCTATTTCACACTTCTTTTTATCACCTTGCTCCCCTGTGATGACTTGTTTGCGAGGCGATAAACGTATTATTTTCGTGACCGCATCTCTGTAGTAGTGACTCACCGATTGCCTTCGATTTGCGAATAATGGCGTGTGATTGTACGGTGCGAATCCACGTGACCGATGTTGTTGAGTCGCGTTATTGATCGCTCACCACCTCGATTGTCACACCAGGAACTAGTATCCGGTGACTCTGTTTCTCTCTCTCTCTCTCTCTCTCTCTCTCTCTCTCTCTCTCTCTCTCTTCCACACATCCACTCTTTCTCACTCACTTTTTCTAGGCACGTGCGCCTCACTGGACCATATTTCATGCTCTCCTATTCATCACTCTGTGATTTGCCCGTAGATAGCCTTAGTCAACCCCCTTTCTCATAGTACGCAGAATGATGCGGGTGGGATGAGTCAGTCTGTGGCTAGTTGAGGGGGGCGGGGCCAGCGGGTGCGAGCTAGAATCGATCCACACATGTTCACTACGCGCGCGCCCCGGCTCGGCTACCACGATAGCATCTGTCGCCTAAGCGCCTGCGGGCATGTATCCCTCGAATTTCATGCTCACTCCGCGTCTCTCACTAGCACGTGTGTTCCGGCTGTCTGGTTTAATTTACCCGGCTTGCGTGTGTGTTTGTTTGTTGGTTTTTGTCGAGCGAGAGTGAGCGAAGTGAGGTGAGAGAGAAAGCGTTGACCGCTTGATGGCTCTCGCTCTCATTGTGCACCCCCCGCTTTCTCATTCTGGAAAGGGAGTGCAGTGTTGTGGTTGGTTGGTCGCCGGTTCCAGTCTGTTCCCGGGGCGCTTGGACCCTGCACTCTTGGCTAGCCTCGTGACGGCCTCATTGCTAGCTACTGCCTAGTAGTGATAGACAGAATGGAAGGATGTGATAGTGCATTTCATGATAGGGAGACACTACGTGTGTCGTGTGGTGATCTCACTCCCGTTGATGTTTTCAATCTTGTCTCACACTTCCCGTATGTAATTCGTGTTTCCGCCGTTTTATTGAGCCAATGTGGGTGCTGTGTGTGAATTTAATCGCGAATCGCTGCAATACTCGGTGGTGTAGTGTGAGAAATTGACAAAACTCGTTCCGATCACGCTCTTTCGGTTTTGTGCAGCTTGTATCCGCTATGTATATGAGCTGTTTGCTCGCGAATCAATAGGCTTTTCCTTGATTGTCGCACTGATATGGCATTGCTGATGCGATTCACCGGATTGATTTGATTGGCTTTCAGATGCGCTAAAATGGAGTGTGCAGTTCGGATACTACTCGGCGGCACGTCCGCTTCCCCGACCGAGCTCGTCGCTGCTGTGCGGAATCACACCGACCTTCCCACCATCTCCATTCTATCGCACGACGGACACGAGATTGCCCAGCTGAGACTGAGAGAGGCCAAGTGAGTGTGTTCACACCGACACGAACACAATGCTCCTTGTTTGGTATTGGGAAATGAGGCGGTCGCGGTTGGGTATTGCGAAATGTTTGCAGGAACCTCTTCTCGGCCGATGTGCTGCAGCAATCGCCGTCCACGTCGACTCCGGTGAGTGTGTGGATACGCTAAATAGATTGAATTTTTTGCTTAAGGCGTAACTGTTCAAGTTCGAGTTCAAGTGGGAGTGTTTATCCGGAATCCGTATAGCTGAATATGACATGACAATCACAATTAGAGAGTACGCGCCAGCGCCCTCTCGCTCTCGCTCGTACTGAATCTCCCCGCGCGCTAGAATGTTACAAAACGACTTTTCGGGATGAAGCATTTTTCCTAAACTTTAGAGTGATTTCCATTGTGTCATTGTACTCGTATCTCTATTTGATCGAGTCATAGAAAGTTGTGTAGAGTTTCATTGAGTTTGAAGCGAGATACGTAGAGTCCGCAATCGTGTGCGGATTGAGATTGGTGTAGGGTGCTCGGGCGTCGGACAATCGTTTGGCTCCCCTCTGTGTGTGAGTGAGAGATAGGCGAATAGCGGGTGCGCGCCGGTATTATCGCAGCGAATCGCGAACGTGTATGTAAATGTAATTTTGTGAAACAAAACATAAGAAAAGGACAGATATTATCTTTTAAAAGTACTTCCAAGTAACAGTAGTTGGCTTGTACTGATTGTCTCAATTGAGGAAAAAGACCGAAATGTTTTATAATTGAGATTGCGACATGTACAAGCAGGCTCGAAACAGTTTCTAATACAAAAAGTATTTTGTATCACTAGAAAATAAAGTACACACTCCTTCCATTTCGATCCAACTCGATCACTTTGCATACGTACAAAGAGCCTGTTTGCACATGTTTCAATCTCAATTAAAAACATTTCGGTCTTTTTTCAATTGAGACAATCAGTACAAACCAATTTTACTTGGAAGTACTTTTAAAAAATAATGATAGGATATAGTAGGATAATGGTAGGACAGTGGGCCCAGATCTTATGGGCTTAGGCCGGGGAAAGACAGTTGGGTAGACGAGATTAGTGGCGGAAGACGATTCTTGATCGATATTTCTCCGATACTTGATCAATATTTATTCCATAGACCTTTAGAAATTAGAGTACCATTATTGATGTGTAGAGCTCCGGAGCTTTGCTCATGATATCTCTTCGCGCCTGAACTGCTTCCACATGAGCTTCTTCCCGTCGGCTCCATGGTTGTCTTGGGAAGGATTCTTGTCGATCATTCGGCAGCGGCCGGGCGAAATAAGGACCCGACCGCACGCTGCTGGAAAAAGAAGAATAATAAGAAGGCGTAACTGTGTATGACGGATTCACAATTTTGGCTATAGATTCGAATCTAGCAGACTGCACTTGGTGGTATAGATTGACTGTATTGTATGTGCGACTAATATAGTATTTATACTTCTTTCCAGTTTATTTTTTACATGGTTACAGTCATCTCACTGTCATTACGAGTCCCGGTCCGGCGAGGGCCTCTCTACGCTATCACTCTGTCATCCGGACACACTGAGTGGCACGATCGTCGACGCAAACGACATCTACTACTTGTCCGCACGCCAGACCGGCTTTCTACTCCACACCAAGCACGGACATTCGTGTGGTAAGATTTTCTCAAGTTCTGTAGAGTAGATCACAACAGTCGTTTGTTGATAGTTTGCTAGTAGTCGGTCAGCGGTCGTGTTGCGTGATGCTCGAATGCTATTGAGTAGATCTAATGTTTGCCGTGCATAAATGGCCGTTCAAGAGAGGAGATGCGCCGTTTTTGGATGTGTGCACACATGAACGCGACTAGTTTGAGGAGGGAATTGGAAAGAGGGGGAAAGAGATTGTACAGTTTCATGTTACACAAGATATCTGATTATCAAATGGCGAGCGAACGCGACATTTGCGGGATAGTTCGTGAAATGTTGTTCTGGGAGAGCGTGTGCCTCTCATTCTAAACATCTAAACATCTAGACATCTGGACATCTGGACATCTAGACACAAATTCATTTGAACATAAAAACATGACACAAAATGATTTATAGTTTTTTTTCAGACTTTTCGCAGCGTGCGAAACGGCAGGCGCGCAAGACGAAGCAGAGTGTGCCGGCGTATTACGGTCAGTACCTCGACGGCCGATGGAGATACGTAGAGCTCGGACTCGCCGCCGACTATTCCATCGTCAGTCCAATGTTTACTGACTTTTTTCCTTGTGGTCCGTAAAAATGGGGTCGAGTTGACCTCTTTCTGTGTGAATGGGGTATTGAATGTACTTCTGGAGAGGCGGGCGTATAGACGAGTGAATGCTATTACAGTACGAGAAGTACGGCAAGGACGTGAAGAAGGTGACTGACCGCCTGCACGCCATCGCCAATGGAGTCAACAGCGTGAGTCACGCTGATAGATTACAGTGTTCGATTTACATTTACATGCCCTCTGTCTGCGCATTTGCCGAACCGTGAAAGTATATGGTTGGAACAATGGGGGAGTGGAAATTTTGTACTGGCTTGTGATTTCCCAATCTGCAGTACTACTACCCGCTCAACATTCGCGTCACGCTGGTGTGGATCGATGTGTGGTCGGACGGCGACAAGTTTGACATCACCACCAGCGGCGACAAGACGCTTGAGCTCTTCCTCAACTACAGGAAGACGATGCTCAAACAGCACCCCAACGACAACGCACACCTGCTCACGTGAGTATTGCGATTGTATGATCGGATCATGTTATGTCAAGAAGGAAAGGAAAGGAACATCGTCGTAAACTATGACAAATTCCATACACAAAACGTTTCAGAATAAATGTGTTGTTTTGGATCATGTTATGATTTGCCTTTAGGAACGTACGTTTCGAGGCCGGCGTAGTGGGCAAGGCGTACAAGGGAACCATGTGCAGCTACGACTACTCTGTGGGAGTCGATGTGGTGAGTCTCTCCCTCTCTTTCTCTCCTCCCCCTCTCTCAAGGGCTCATTGCAGGATCACCAGGACAACGCGGCCGCTGTGGCGTCGACGATGGCGCACGAGATGGGCCACAACTTTGGCATGGAACACGACGTCGACAAGGTAGTTCTTCCATGCCTCTATTTACCAATTGATAGTTGCTACGAGTTCCTTTCGTGGGTTTCCATTGACCACTCGGTTAAGCCGGGTTTCGTTACGATTCTATTTCTCTCATTCGAGTGATCCTCTCCCGATGCTCTCCTTTGAATGGTCTCTGTTGTGTTTGCATTGTTGTGTGAGGTTGTGAATGCTTTTGACGTCTCCCTCTCTAGGCCACTTGCGCCTGTCCCGACGTACAGTGCATCATGGCACCGGCCGCTGGGTGAGATCATCTTTGTTTACCTATATCATCTTATTTTCTTAAAGTTTCATATATATATATTCGCAATCTCTATTTTATTTTTGAGTTGTTCTCCTATGACCAGGTGTGTTCTTTCAGCCACACTCCGGCAATCACGTGGAGCGAGTGCAGCATGAAGTATCTAGAGACGTCGCTGCGGAGGCAGGTCGACATGTGCCTCCACAATGTGCCCGAGACGGTGAGTGGATAGGAGAGAAAGAAAGAAAGAGAGAGAGAGAAAGAAAGAGAGAAAGAGAGAGAGAAAGAAAGAGAGAGAGAGAGAGACTGTCTCGGTTTCAGTCCGGCTCAGCCAAGTGCGGCAACGGCATCGTGGAGGCGGGCGAGGAGTGCGACTGTGGAAGGGATGTGAGTCGCGTTTCGATCATGGGTTTCTGGGTATTTCTAGATTGAGATTCCTCGCAATACGTATCTTGTTTTTAATTTATCAATAGTGTTGGGTATATTATATATGTCTATGTCAGGAGATTAGATTATTGAAGAATTGACTAGTGTTTGCTGGAAATGATGGTTGGTGTGTATGTGTAGGAGTGCCCGCACGACTGCTGTGACGGCAAGACGTGCAAGCTCACTGAGAACAGCGAGTGCGCCACCGGAGACTGCTGCGACTTTGCCACCTGCAAGGTGAGAAGCAGGGAGAGATTTCGTTTCCCCATTTGTCTGTTATCGGAAGCTGTATTTCATCGTTCTTCATTAGGCTTAGGGGCAGCGCGCAGCGCCTCCCGTTTGTTATGATCTTTCATTGTTCTTTCACTGATGTGTTGCTTGTTGGATGTACGTGATCGCGATTCAGCCCAAGGCGCGCGCGACCGTTTGCCGCTCGGGCACGAACCTGTGCGATCTGCCCGAGTTCTGTAACGGCGAGAGCGCCGACTGCCCCGCCGACTTCTACGTTCAAGACGGACTCGAGTGCCCCGGAAGGAAGGCCGTGAGTGCTAGCAATGTTCATATAATAATGCCCATGTAGTTGCCATTCCTGAGTATTGACGGTTTTGTTGCAGGAGTTTTGCTACGAGGGTGTGTGCGGCAGCCGTAACGACCACTGCGCCACAATCTGGGGACCGACCGGCTACTCGTCTGTCCCTGTCAGTATGCAAATGTATTATTATTTTGATTTGATCGATGAAAGTATAGTTTTGGGCTGTGTGACTTGATTCGTTTTGCAGGAGTGCTACAACACGAACATGCGCGGCATCTTCCACGGCAACTGCGGCTACGACGTGCACACAAAGACGTACGACAAGTGCGAGCGAGAGTGAGTCACTTGGTTGTTGTTACCCTCTTTTCTACCCATTGAATTCGCCCAGCACTTCCGTACTCCTTTACCTTGCTAGCTTCAGCTTCTGTCTACCTGGGCAACGATTTCAAGTTTTGGCAACGCTGCTGTTTGCAGAGACGTGATGTGCGGTCGTATCCAGTGCGACCATAAGGCGGAGCGGCCCTACATTGGCGACCCGAGCTCGGTCAGCAGTGCGTTCACCTTTATTAGGTAGGTTCTTCTAGAATTTCATATGAACTTACCTGTGTAGTGTTTTTCTTTTATAATTTGTTTTTAGGCGGAAGGACGGTGTAGAGAACGCATGTCGAGTCATCCAGACGACCTTTGTGCCGACCAAGGGAAAGCCCGACCCCGGAATGGTGCTCGATGGGAGCAAGTGCGGCAATGACAAGGTAAACTGTTCTCCCTCACTCCCTCTCCTTCTCTATGTCTATGCTGACCGCCTTCAGATCTGCGTGAACAAGAAGTGCACGCCGCTGGTGAACGTGACCAAGACGACGTCCAAGTGCGACGAGAACTGTAACTTCCGGGGAGTGTGCAACAACATGGGCAACTGTCATTGCGACAACGGATTCGGCGGACTGGCGTGCGAGATACCCGGCTATGGAGGATCGGGTGAGTAGAGTTGGAGGAATATGGAGAGATATCCCTGTCGAGTAGAGATGGTCGTGGGAAGACACGGTTCACGATATCCGTTTACCGCACCTCGAACTACAAATTGAGAAATATCTGGTTGTTTTGCTTATCATTTCATATACATGACATATTCGACGATCCTTGAATCACATTCGTTTGTTTCAGTCAACTCGAACCAGGCGAACCTGTCGCGCGGAGTCGACGTTCTGTGGATCACCCTATTCTTTGTCATTCTCATGCTCGGCACCTTTATCGGCGTCTCCATCTACATGAAGCGCAAGAAAAACGTATGGCTGCCGGCCGAGTAAGTCCTAGCCCCGCCCACTCTCACCCCGCCCCTTCATAGGTGCTGGAGGATGACACGATCGAAGTTGAACCTACATGGAGTGTTAGTACCGACGAGGAGAGCACCGCCGCCGCCGAATGGTGAGTGAAAAGGGGTAGGAAAGGTTCAATACTTCCTTCAGGTCGCAAGAAGTCGTCGCTCAACGCGGTGTGGGGCGATTCGCAGGTTTGTGAGAAAGAGCCTCTAACCCAGCCGCCCACTGTCGCACTACCACCGCCCGCGGTACGCACTCTTGTCTCTCTAAACGAAAGGAGCGCACCCGTGGCAGTGCCGTGTTTGTTTGTTTGTGTGTTCGTCCTAACTCATCTAATACTGGTTGTGGTGTCGCATGCCGCGGGTGCACTTCTTTCCAACTATTACTATCAGTGGAGTGAGAATGGAGAGTGGTGGTTACAGGTTGCTTACACGGTGGAAGGCGCGCGCGTCGTCGCCTTGCCACCCTCTCACGTCACCCCCATACCCCCGTCGATACCCATCATATCCATGCCGCACTCTACCGGAAACAGCCCCGATCCTCTACTTGTGCGTTTCCGGCTTTATGATTCACAGTTACCTACGTTCTAGTTTTGTATATCTAATCATTTTGTAGCAGCAACCCAAGTTTGCGCCTTACCAAGAGCCATACGAGCCGGCGACTGCCAAGTTTGCGCCCTATCACCAGCCCTACGAGCCTGTTCACGTCAAGGAACTCGATTACGCCGTGCACGAACCGCCTAGGGTGTGTGTTAGTCTCTCCCTCTCCCCCCTCTCTCCCTCTCCCTCTCTCCCTTCCTCCCTCTCTCCCTTCCTCCCTCTCTCTCCCCTCTCCCTCTTTTTCTCTCCCTCTTTCCCTCTCCCTCTTTCCCTCTCTCTCATTCAGCCATTCAGGACCCTGCCCCTCCCCTGCCGGCTGTGGCCCCTGTATCGTCGAGTGTGTCTCGCAGCAACAGCCTCTCCCGACCCGCCCAACCACCGCCGAAAGCGCCGATGCGACCGCCCGACAACAAGATGAGCGCATTGTACGAGGAGAAGGCTGACGAGCTCGGAATAGTCAAGTGAGTTCGAAGGGAAAAAAAAAGAGAGAGAGAGAGAGAGAGAGAGAGAGAGAGAGAGAGAGAGAGCACTCATCCCCCCCCCCCGCGTATCAGTTTCTCTCACAACTTCTCCGGCTATCCCTGTGTCGTTTTGTAGACCGTCCCTGACGTATTCGGTTGGTAGGAATGGCTCTGTGAAGCGCTCGGACAGTCTCACTCGTCCCGGCGTGAAGCCGCCCCCGCCCCCGCCAAAGGTGAGCTGTTTTTGGTTTATAAATTATAATGTACTCGTGAATGGAAAATTTGTATAGATGTATCACCGATAACATAAGAAAATCGCCATCATTTGCCAGCAGTGAGCATGACAAACGACAGGTATGGCTGGGGTATACATTAAAATAAAGTAACGATTACTTAATAATACACGAAACAAGACAATAATGTCTGTATAAGTATTATCTGTTAAAAAGTACTTGCGTAAAGATAGGAAGTTTTTCTTGACCCAATTCAACAAAAGCGCATGCATAAAACGTTTACAAATACTAACACAAACCTGCGCCTCTCTCTCCCTCTCTCTCTCCATCTTCTCTCTCTCTCTCCATCTTCTCTCTCTCTCTCTCTCTCTCTCTAACATTTACGTATGACGTTTTTCATTTGTATTGTTATATTTCATCGGTTAGTGTCCACTGTCCGTTATGCGCAGGTTTGTGTTAGTATTTGTAAACGTTTTATGCATGCGCTTTTGTTGAATTTGGTCAAGACAAACTTACAATCTTTACGCAAGTACCTTTTAACAGATAATACATGTGCTTTTGTTGAATTTCATAGAAATTCCTTCTCTTACTTATTCCCAAGCTCGTTCACGCACATAACTATTATGTAACACATTTTATGATGTGACGCACAATGTTGCGTGTATATGCAACTATATTTTTCTTGGTATTGTATAGAAACGATTTTAAACGTCACCTTTCTCTGCATTTGGGTCGCCGTGGAGTAAGTGCATGTCTGCGCTCTCTGCCTACAGCGTGCTCTCTCGCGATTTCTCTGCGCGCCCTGCCCGCCTGCCGGGAGAGAGAGCTAGCCAGAGTGACGGGACCGACTCATGGGTGCGCGCGATAGCTCATAACTTCTTTCGGAGAAAAGATACAAAGATGCCGTCAATTAGTGATCTGACCTACGGAACCGTGCGAATCTAACAAAAATGAATTAGATGAGTTCACATTGCTGCTAACATGATTTTTGGATATCGTTTTTTAAAAATTCTGGCGCGAGCCCTATCCTAAGCCAAAAGAGAGGACGCTGCGCGCCCTCTCTAATATGCTATTTTGTTTGCAGGACTTTGATCGCGTTCCGGCGGAGCCCACGCCATCTTCTGTCAAGTCTCGAGCGGCAATGTTTGAGAGAAAGTGATTGTTTCCATGCATGTCTCTGTTCATTTATCAATACTTGTCTCTTCTATGCGCAAAGCTAGCCTTAATTCTTTCTAGCCGAATTCCTCGTGAGCGTGTTTTTGAGATCCGTCGATCTGTACATATAGTTGCTCATTCGTCTCTCTATTCTATGCACCAGTTGTGATGGTCCTAGCTTCGAGTCTTTGAATGCAATGCCTCGCCTATCTTGCCCTCCTTTATTTTTAGCGCCGTTTCTTTTTGCGGATACGAGCGAGTTTGTGTTGTTAGTGCTGATTGATTGATACCTTTTGATTTCGCCCCATTCCCGGTCATACGCCACGTCACAAAGACTTTGAATTGATTCTATTTACAGCACATGGTCGTGTTATTTTGAGCATTGTATTGAGATTTATCGAAATAAATATTGATTTAGTTAGAAATGCGATCCAATGTCGATTCCCACATGTGGTTTTGCGGGCTGTCTTCTCGCCGCGAGATTAGAATCGATTTTAAGTCGGTTTATCGATTTGAATATTGTTATTAACCTGCAGGCTTCACTCGTAATAGCTCCTGGGTGTCTGGTAACACACTCTTTGCAAATCATGTTCAGCACATCACCCAAAAGAACGAGCGACGAACAGTCGTCATCTGAATGGGAAAGAGAACAGTCAGAGTCGATGAATCGAGCAGCAGTTAGATAAAATGAAATGATTGTCACGAGCTTTATGGTAGACAATCAGTGCACTGGTCGCTGGTCTTGTAAACGGTTATCAAGCATGTGCTGTGTGTTGTGATCCCGTTAGAGTGACAGGGGTGATATTCATTTATGTCTCTTCATTTTTTCGGCCAAAAAAAAATCGATGGATTGGTATAAATCGTTTTTATTTGAGGTAACATACTGGCTATTGGAGAGACTGAAACAACAAAATAATATGACAAATGTTGAAAAAAATCTAGTTTAGTGAATTGTTAAGAAGTGTATAGTTTGATTCCGTCGGAATCATTTACATTTCAGATTCTAGCTTTTCACAAACTGTCGCGTGCTTTTGACATAAGCATGCCACCAAGCCTTCGGTATGTATAGTCTCTCTCCTTCTTCGAGAGGGGAAAAGAGAGCGACGCAGTGGCGGAAGTCGTCATTGTTGAAGCAATCCGATCTGAACAATCCACTGAATTACTGATGACCAAAAGACACAAACGTGCACGTGTTGTAGAGGTCGATGTTGGGGAACACCTCCTCACACATGACGCACACACGGTCCATCACATACCAGAGAGCATAGGTGTCTTTCTTCGTCACCGGACATCGTTGCTCTATAAAACCTAAAATGCCTAAACACTGTTTTGGCGGTATCGCAGTGGATGTGTGCGCGGCTATCAAGTTCGATGCCGCCCGTGGGCCGAAAGAAGTTCCGCTACCGCGGTGGGTTGGCGACCACCCTGACACGTTGTCAGTCGCTAGCCGGAAGACACACCATCATCGTGAATTCTGATTAGAACCATAACATCTAGCACTCTACTGCAGCCCTTCTTTTGTCATTGATGTGTGAAGCATCCTCGTCCTTGTGGTGTGACAAATTTAATTTAAATTTTCCATTGGATATCGTTTACCTGTCGGAAGAGCTGGAACCACTGCCAGGACACAAAACAGAAGGAGCAGTAGTCTCATTTAGGGAAGCAAGAAGTTTCGAATGTTTCGATTCACTGTTTCGTGTTATCGCGTTCCTGATTGACGCGATAGTTTTTTCTTCGATTAATGCATAAGAATGAAGATGCGCTTTTCTGAAATGTGAAGTTCGTATAGTTTTCAGAACATGTGTGTAAAATAATTTATTTAAAACATGAAATAAAACACAAAATATGTACAAGTCCGACATACTAACATTCATATTTACGATCTATTACATACATAATATAAACACTTCTGATCTACTCGTATTGCTCTATAGCGTGAATGAGTGCTTCGCACATCCAGACTGTTTTCTGCTGGAGAGTCATCTCACTCATGTAGTCGCGCAGAACATCGTCGGATGGGAAGACGGGGGGCTGGAAGTAAGGGGTGAGAAAAGGGGAAAGGGAAATGAGGATACCTGGGTGCAGTGGACAGCAGAATCGGATGAGGAAGGAGACAAAGAGCGGGTGGAAGACGCGTCAGAGATGGAAGACATCTCATCCGTGCACAGCGACTCCTGCTTCACTCGAGGTGCCCGCTTCGGTCGAAGCTCCATCGTCGGTCGAGGCTCCTGCTTCCCTCGAGGTTCTTGCTTCACTCGAAGCAATGGCTCCTGCTTCACTCGGAGCATCTGCTCTTCTCCAGGTTCCTGCTTCACTCGAGGTTCCCGCTTCGGTCGAAGCGTCATCTTCGGTAGAGGCTCCTGTTTCACTCCAACCACCTTGTTGTTGTGTGGTCTCTTCGGACAGCCGTCATCGCGATGCGATCGGAATGCGGTCGGTCCGAGCAGCCTGCCGCAACCGCTGCACGTCTTCTTCTAAACAGGGAGTGTATAGGGCTGAGAGAAACTGGGAAATCATACGCCACATTAGATAACCTGTCAAGTTGGCACGATTCCGAGAGTGTGGTTCTAACGACACTCGTTGTTACTGACCTTGTTGGCGTCAACTGGTTTGTAGCTGTGGTGACATCCGTAGTTACGATGGGCTCGGAAAGCGGTTGGCGCGAGCACTCGACCACATCCCGAACGACACAGCTTCTTCTAAAATGCCAGTGAAACGAGAGGAGACAAAAATCGGTCTGACCTTGTTTTTGTTCTTGGCGTAGACGATCTTCTCGGGTCGAAAGTACTGATCAGAGTCGGGCGTATGGTAGCGGGACGGCATCGAGGAAGGAGAGTGATACGGTGAATACCGCACTATGACTTATATAGGATGTTCATTTCGCAACATTGACCCACATCGTCTCACCGTTGTATGCCTCGAGCTTTCGCGCGGGGAGAGAGTGATAGGCGGCCTTGTAATTAGCGGATACGCGAGCGACACATAGCCTGAGGTATTGTGCGCGTATCATCGACACATCGACACGATATGAGAAAAAGCATCGTTGCAGCGCATAGCTCGCGGATATTCACGCCAACATGTCTGCATGTTGCTTCTGAGAGCTTATTGCAGGGATAACTTGTCATTGCGCCTTTGAAACTGGTTTGCAATGTCTACTCATACTTAGCCGCATCTACTGTAGCACATGACCAGTTAGGAAACTATGAAAACGCATTTGTACATAAGCAAAATATACATTGCAATATTTATCATCGAACACCTTTCCATATGCACAAATAAACTCCTAGAAGTGAGAGCGCGGATATAGAATGGACGAAAGAAAACGGGACTCAACGAATCTCCTCGTTCATCTCTGCATATATATAAATTTATGTATACATAATAATATATAGACATCTATCCAAGAATGATTCAACGGGCCGCGGGGTATGTGTAGGTGAGTGGGGAGAACAGGCGAGACTCTAGCCGGAATCGCTGTGACATGCCAATCGATACCAATCGATAAAACCAATTGAAACACAGGAACAATGGGGAGGGGAAGAACAGCGCACGAAACAAATGGGGGGAGTCGGCAGAGACATGTGGTGGGTGAGATGAGAGACGGAGGGAGTGGAGAGAGTGCATGGTACCCGTGTATGTATATATATATATATACGCCAACCACCGAGTTGGCTGCCTATGTATGACACGCCGCTGAGAAAAGACACGCAGTAGCGGCGACGACGAGACCGACCGCCCTCACACGAAGGTGAAGTAGCCGTCGCTCTTGCGCCGCTTCTTGCCGCGCGTCGGATTCGCGCCGTCGAACTGCGGCTTCGCCCTGCAACTCAACCGTGTGAGGGGAGAGGCGTTGGGCGGATGGAGGGAATGTGAATGTGAGTGTGAGTAGATTCGCGCACCTCGCTCACCTCGTTTGTCCCAGCAACCACGACTTGAAGTTGGCGTCGAGTTTGGACGGCGACTGCGACACGCCGCCCTCGAACATCTCGATCGGCGACTGAAACGAGACGAGTCAGTGTCGCCGGAGGGCAATGTACAACTAATCGGGGAAGGTAGGCAAGGGAGTGTGGTGGTGGTGGTGGTGGCGGGAGTGGCATCGGACAAACACCGGTGATGAGGGGGCAGGGTGGCACGCTAGGGAAGCAATCAGCGGGGGTTGAAGGGACACGACTACACTACTGGCATGGGAGAGACTACAAGGCAGGCTGACCGCTCTGCACCGGCGGCGGCTCGCTTCAACCCACACTCGTAGATTAATGGTTGAGAGACTCCGTTGAGTTGAATTGGATCTACGAATAGGAGCGATTAGCGGGGGGAGGGGGGGGGAACAGGGGAGGAAAAGAGGAAAGTGAGGCAAACACGTGAAGTGATGGGGGTAGGGGGGCGGTGCGCTACTTCCACTACAGGGAGGGGCGGGACTGGAAGGGGCGGAGCTCACCTTCCGCACGCGGTCGTTGAAGTTGTGCCACAAAGCGACGATCAGCTCTGTCGCCATGATGTCACCGGCGTGCGCCGAGATCATCCTCATACAGAAGACCTGAGAGGGAGAGGTGATGAGAGAGAGAGAGAGAGAGAGAGAGAGAGAGAGAGAGAGAGAAAGATGTCACTCACTCCATCGAAGCCGAGGAACTTGTGTACAAACTTCTTGACCGATTGCCGGTCGGTTGCTAGATCGGTCGCTCTCAGGTACTTGCGAATGAACTTCATGTGCTTAAAAAGGTGCGGGGTCAAAGGGGGCGTGGTTAGACACGTTAACGCACCTGTCCCGGCAAGAACGATATCAACACCCAGTGCAACATGGACGTCACCGATACGATGCTAACCATGAAGTACCTGAAACATTTGAATAGTACGCGCCGCTTTTTTCGACAAATACGCGACACTCACCAGAACCACAAGAAGAGGAAGATCTTCTCGTTGAACATGTTGATCATCAGCACACATTGCACTGTGTGGTGATGCACGTTGCCGAGTACTCGCACCTAGAATAACGTCTTCAGGGCCACCCGAGAGAGAGAGAGAGAGAGAGAGAGAAAGAGAGAAAGAGAGAAAGAGAGAGAGAAAGAGAGAAAGAGAGAAAGAGAGAAAGAGAGAAAGAGAGAAAGAGAGAAAGAGAGAAAGAGAGAAAGAGAGAGAGAGAGAGAGAGAGAGAGAGAGAGAGAGAGAGAGAGAGAGAGAGAGAGAGAGAGAGAGAGAGAGAGAGAGAGAGAGAGAGAGAGAGAGAGAGAGCAGCGCACCTCGAAGTCGCACATGGTGACTCGAGGGAAGTTGCCAGACACCTCCCACTCGCGCCCGTTCAACAGGTCTTTGAGAATGTGGAAGCCGTAGAAAATGTTGTCCGTGCCCAGGAAACTGTTCAAAATGAACACCTGCAACGTTTGTTATGCGCTATTGTTTGCTGCTCGTCTAGCGCACCTGCAACACTACATTTCCCAGATAGAGCATTTTGATGAAGACGTATAAGCACGTCACGTAGTTGCCCCATCGTTTCGAGACGCACAGCCCGGAGACGTCAGTGACCTGAGTGGCATCGGTGACACTTGCACTCTCACTCACTCGCTCGCTCACTCACTCCCTCCCTTCCTCACTCACTCAGTTTGCATTAGGTTCACACGCGATTGCATTTGTCAGCGCGGAGGTGCATATATAGAATGCGAATGATATTCGCGCGCCTGTCACCGTCAATTAATAGTGCGCGGTAGGATATATGCGCTACTAGTTGCGAGAACGCATTTCGCGAGAAGCTATCAAAAAGCGCATCGGTGACATCTTATGTGGGAATCGAAGGTGAAACGGGAGCGTCAATCGCAGTTGGAACGTACCTCTCTCTGTATCTCTAGTGCGTCTTCCATATGTCCGGCGATCGTCTGCACGGTGGCGGCTCGCGCGTCCGCGTCCATCATTCGCGCGTCGCACGCCATCTGCGTCAACGACTGCACGTTGATACCTGAACGCGCTGACGTGAACGCAGTGTCTATTCATGTCGCCGGCTTGCATCAGTGCTTTTTCCGTGCCCGGGTTCGATTCGCACGTGTATGAATGCGTGTGTGTGTGCGATCCCACGGACCGAGCACCACTCGTGCAAAATAGTAATGCCGAGGTGATGATGAGAAAAGATCACCGCTACCAGCTGTACTATAGATCCCCCTCACTCTCTCACTCTCCCCCGACGCGCTCACAACGTGAATTCGTGAATCGTCAAATTTCCGCATTGTCTCCGCGCTTTGCATTCCGTATTTTCGGTGACGCAGGAAACGCCGCTCAATTTCCCGCAAAAGAAGCGATGCGTTTCCCCCTCCGAAAAGAGAGGCACTCTCTCGCGTAGTGCGGGTGTGTTTGTTACTGGGCGAGAGAGAGAGAGAGAGAGAGAGAGAGAGAGAGAGAGAGGCGAGAAAAGGCAGAGGATTACTCGCTTGGCGGACGGCTCTCTCGCCTTCCAACAATAACCGCGTGATTGGCCGCTTCCCCCATCTCCCTCCTCTGATTCTTCGAGTATGTGTATGTGTGCGGGAAGAAAGCGGTGTAGTACGCGTGTGGAAACGAGACGCTAGCTACGCGATCGGCGTGCGACTGAGAGAGAGAGAGAGAGAGAGGGGGGGGGAAGGAGAGAAAGAGAGGTTGGTACTCACCGGAGTGCCAGTGCAGCAGCCCCCGCCACATGATACAGGGTATGTAGAAGCAGAGCGCTTCTAACGCGAGCACAAATGGCACCCATTGATAGTAGCTGATCTGCCGCGCTCTGAAATCGAAAATGTAAGATGTCTGATCACAGATATTATTCGAGACGGGAACTAGATGATGCAATTGTTGTGGGGTTGACCAGTGATTTCTATCACTACTCTCGAAGTTGTTACTTTTTAGAACTGGTAAAGAGAGAGAGTATGCTAAAAAAAAAGTCTCTTCAGCACACTATATATATAGGACAAACCAATTTGAGAGTTTTATTCTCAACTAGTTTGAGATCTCTCATACTCTCATTCTCCTTTTATATTTCTCTATACTACTCTTATCTTTCTCTACTCCCCTCCCCCTCTCTCCCTCTCTCGCTCACCTCCTGTCTCCGTATTCCAATGGAAAGGCGGAGGTGAGGGGCAGATAGTAGGTGTTCTCCACCCAGCAGTAGTTCTCCGTGTACTGCTCCCATGCATCTGTGAACTGCGCCGGCACCCAGCACTGGATCGGGTAACCTGCAAGCAGATCTCACTGGTCACACACTTTTACATATCATCGGCGCGCAATCCCGCTCTCGCGCCGACAATTATCGCGGAGAGCGTGAAGAATGCCCGTTTTGTTCCAGAGCCGCTCGGTTTTCGAGCTTTCGAAGGTGTGCAGCCATATTTAATCGCTGTGATCGCGGCGACGCGTCTCTCTGCCCCCGAAATGTGAGTGCGGTAAAAAATGGAAGGGAGGCATGTTTCATTTCGAATCGCTAATGGCGGGTGGTGAAATGATCGAGAGAACAGCGGGGGTATTCTGCGCTATTTCGGCAATATGTCTCAAGTGTCTAGCATGTCACGTCATGATGTGTCACATAGTGGAATTTCGTCAGACAGCGGGCACATTAAGCCGCTATTTGAGGGCAAGAATAGCGGGGTGAGTGAGTGGCAAGGGAATGGGAGGCGAGTACAAGGACACCACTCACCAACGTATTGCTTAGCTGAGACAATAATCGCGAACGCGAATATAATGGCAGATGTGTAGTGATAGTTGAGCTTGTCGACAAAATCATCGTCTACGCGAGGATGAAGGCCCTGTAACGAGTGGGAATTAGATCGCAAGACTCAGAGGAAGACTACTCTAACCTTGAAAATGGCGGCCAAATAGTAGAGGAGCATTCCGGCTGAGAGGACCTATAAGGGGAGGGGAATGAAGGTAGGTGTTGGAGGTGGCGCGGTGTGCAGGCAGTAGCAGACTCTCTGCTGCTGCGAGAGGGCGCCGGCACTCGCTCGTTCACTCGCTCTCACTCCGCTCTCACTCCGCTCTCACTCGCCGAGAGGGGCGGGTTGATTTATTAGACTGGCGCGGCTCGAGTCGTGAAGACGTCGCGTTTCTGACACCTCATTAGCACGACGCCTCTGCTGCTGCTGCCCGGTCCGGCATGAAACCCCGGCTAACTAGGCGGGTACGCGGCGACTGCCAGAAGAGTAGCGGTCTGTGGGGACCGCCGAGGCAAAGACGGCTCTAATGCACTGCTGTGACCCTTGCGAGAAGGCGCTAGAGGGGGATGTAAACCAGGTTAGCACAGTGAGCGCGAGAGGGCGAGAGAAGGGTCACTGTGTGCAGGGTGTGTGTGTCTGCCTAACGCGGTTAGCCTCACTTGAGAGTCTAGGCGCACAGCACTCAGTCGAAGACGCGTCTCGCGCCGCACACTCACACTCTCGCACACAAGCGAAGACGACGAGAAATTGCCCCCCGACGCCCCGCAGATTTGACCAATTAACGCCCGCCCCGAGACATACTTCTACCGTACACACACACTCTCTCTCCCTCACTCTATCGCGCTCCCTCTCTCCAATCCTCTCACTCGCGCAACGAAGCCACTATCGGCGCGCATACTCGAGCTCGAAAAACGGGGATCTCCCCCAAGAACTGCGGCAATGACGCGAGACGTTCAAAAACTGGTGTGCGCGTACCTTTTTGTCCTTGTTGATGTAGCTCTTGGAGAATTTAGTGTCGTGCGGGGCGGCGCTGGAAGGAAAGACGGGATAGCGGCTCACGTGGTTCAGCCGCTCGCATTTCTTGAGGTTAGTGTGCTGCAATTTACAACAATTTACAGCTAAAATTTAATCAACAGTGTGGAACGGACGGCAATCAACCACAATCAGACGTACACAAAGGGCGAATGTGTAAAATCGCGAGAGGAAGAGTGGAGCATGTAAACATGGACAGATACGGTGGGAGTGAAGGAGACGGAGGAAGAGGAGGAGGGGAAGGAGGAGGAGGAGGAGTACTAGTAGGGGGTAGGGTGCATGCATTCGGGACGCGATTTCCTCCTCGCGCCGATGCGATGAATAACTCATTGCGCATCGCTCTTCGCCAAGGCATCGGGGGATAGCATCTTCTCACTCCGGCTCTCTCTCACTATCGCTCCTCTCACCATGTTTCGCAGGATGCGCCGCGACAGCGGCGGCGGGGGCATCATGGCGGATGTGCACAGCGACTGTCGATTGATGAGGGGAGGGCACCCGACACTGTCGCTCAGTCACTCGGCAGGCTCACTCACAAGTGCGTGTCCTCTCTCTCTCTCCCGCGAGCTCGTGCTCACCGCTGACGGACGCCGTTGCCGCGGCCTCGCCCGGCTCGCTCATAAGCCAAATTTGAGCCGGTCGCGCCTGCTAATCACCGAAATACGAGCGGGCGCCTCTCAACACAGACGTGGACACCGAAACGCGACACTCGTGATAACGAGCCCGCCGTGGCGTACGGTAGAAAAAAAACGGCGGCGAGTGCGCTTCCTTCTTCTCGTCGTGACATCTATGAATAACGAGTGTTGCCCTGTGTGAGCAGCCGGAGAGACGCCGGGAGCGACCGAATCATGGCTCCGCTCTCTGCATAGACACGGGTCCGTCCACTGGGGACCGCCGCATGACAGACTGCCGCCCGCGAGAATGTGTAGATGTGATATATGTGCGACGAACGAGGAGGGGGTTGAGTTCGCGGCAGAAAAGGAGTTCGAGGGGCGTTCATCAAAACATGATACACACTTTGCGCGACGACGATTCCACTCAATACGAAACGTGTGAGGATGGATGCGAGTCAGTCGGCAGCGTCTAGGTAATGCGCGTTCTGTTCGGATGGGGGGCGATAGAGCGCGCGAGTGGCGGAGCGGCAGAGGCGAGAGATGGCACCACGGCGTGTGTTACACACTCACCTTCCTCTCTCTCGCTCAGCGAGCTGTCAACAAAACATGAGACAGGTGGTGAGGGAGCGGCGGCGGCGGCGGCGGGAGAAGCTGCCAGCCAGCCGAGGGGTCACTGACTGACACACTCGGTGATGATCGAGTGGTCCGCGTGATGGTGTGTGGCTGTTTAGCTGACCACCAGGTCAGCACCACTGCTACCACCATCCTCAACAACAACACCACAGCCGTTCATCTCACATACACACTCATACACACACGCATAGTGAAGCTCGTTTTTCAAGCTGGCGCGCGCGCAATATTGCAGTAAAATCTCGTTCAAATTTACGACTCCCGACCCATAAAATCCAACGGGGTGGTTGGTGGGTGAGAGTAGAGGCGTGGTGGTAGAAGAAAGAGAGACGCGATATGGGGAGAGAGAGAGAGAGAGAGAGAGAGAGAGAGAGAGAGAGAGAACGGCACACGCGACACAACAACCGTCATGACACCACATCTCGACTCCAGGCAGGCGTACAGATTGCTGGCGAGAGCGGGTGACAGACGGCGGGCGGAGAGTGAAGGCCGGAAGGCGCGCCGCAGACACCACTACCACTACTTCCACCGCCACCGCTGCCGCCGCCACAGGAAGTGAGTACGAGCCGAGCCGCGCTGACACATGTCGCAATCTAGGGAGACACTGGCGGGTACATCTCGGAACGGAGCCGAGTCGAGGGGAGAAGAAACGGAGGCAGGCACTTTCCGGCGAGCGCGCACACTCACACCGCACAACAGCGTCTTTGTGAGCGCCGGCGATTCGATCAGCGCGGTGAAGATTCAAAGGAATCACTGCCGCGACGGCTCGAGAGGACGACTCGACGCGAGAGAGAGAAGGTAGCCCAATGAATTATGGACGACCAGACGGGGGTGCATCCACCTTGCCAGGCCGGATAGCGTGCCGTGCATGATACGAAAGGTAAAAAGAGATAGAGAGGGAGAGAGAGAGATTCGGCACGACTCGCTAATCTCAAGACACATATACGTACAGCCCAGTAAAGAGGGGAATACACGGCTCTCGTGGACTGGCGAAGAGAGAGGGAGTGAAATGAGTGAGTGTACGGCGGGAAATGTGACAAGGAGCGGAGGCCTTCCACCCGGTGGCGCGCTCTCTCGCTGCGTCCTCTCGCCGCCGCCGCCGCCACTCACACGCAAAAAGAAGGGCAAGTGGAGGAGAAGGAGGAGGAGAAGGAGAAGGAGGAGCAGGAGCAAGAGAAGCGCGGGCTGCCGCCTCGCCGAATAATACATACACGCGAGACAATGCCCATTGGCCGGCCGCGCGCGCAGCGTAGAAAGGAGTGCGAATCGTCAAGTGCGGCACAAGACAAGTTCCGGCTTCCCACCTCACACATGTCACTGCTAAGAGTGCCCCACCAAAAACATACGCTACGTTACTACGTGTAATTTATCGCACAGAATAAAAATGAAAGGATCAAAAATGAATCGGCGCGAATCAGAGCGTGGGTATCTTGACTCATGCCCCGAAGGATGGCCGCGTGTTATTAGCATATCCAAGAACTTATTGCGCTCCCACTATGCAAGCGAGCAACGAGAAAGAGGCAGAGAGCGAAGGAGAGGGAGATGGAGAGGGAGAGGGAGAGGGAGAGAGAGAGAGAGAGAGAGAGAGATGAGGAGGAGGCAACATAGCCGCAAAGACGAGATATGCGCATGCGAATCCGATGAGAGTAATTCATGTTTGGCGATTATGCGAGACGAGCTGGGTGAGATGAGGAGGCGAGCAAAGAGTTGGCTTGCGTGAGGAAGTGGAAACGAACGTGGAGGAAGAGAAAGAGAACGACGATGTGGTCTTCATGTATGGCGGCAAGGATACATCGAGTAAGAGGCGGCACACACACACACACATACGGGACGTCTCGAGGTCTGGGCGTACACTCTGTGGCGTGTGTCAACTCGACTGTGTCTAATAGTCCAATCTACCCGCCAGAGTCTCTCCCCTCCCTCCCTCTCGGCTGAGTGACCAGCGGATGCGAGGAGATGCGAAATTACTCGGATCAAAGACGCGCAGTGGACAGGCAGAAACAAGAGAGAGAGGGATAGAGGGAAAAGGGGAAAGAGAGGGAGAGAGGGAGTCAATGCAACGTCTGACAGCACCGAATCGGCAAAATAACGCGCGATAATTGCGGGTGGCGAGAGGGATTGGAAGCTTGCGCTCATCAATCGCTTCGCTGGAAGACTGAGAGTGAGAGGGGAGAGGGAGAGAGGGAAAGAGGGAAAGAGGGAAAGAGGGAAAGAGAGAAAGAGGGAAAGAGAGAGAGAAAGAGAGAGAGAGAGAGAGAGAGAGAGAGAGAGAGAGAGAGAGAGAGAGAGAGAGAGAGAGCAAGGTGTAAACGACATTAGGCAAGCGGGCACAGCAGGTCAACAAAGAGAAGCGCCGGCTCGATCGATGCAGCGCTGATCCGAGTTGTAATGAGGAGACGATATAGGTAACATGATGTAACGTGGCTACTGCGTCCGCCCGCAGTTCGCATTCCATGAGAAAAAGTGAGGGAACGTGGGGGAATGAGTGTGAACAACCAACGAAAAGGATACGGAATTGATGAAAACCGCATGAGAGAGAGAGATAGGATTGGGAGTATATCCCCAAGCGGATTGCCGAAAGACATTGGAGTACACGTGGTTGTGAGGCTTCCTTGTACACAAAGAGCAGCGACTTGCGGCGCGTCGCTTCAAATGATTAGGCGGCAATGAGTGAGATGAGTGCGTCTGCCCGGGTGGGCTGCTCTCTGCCCATTTCGAGACGGGTGCGACGCAAAGAAACGAGATGAATTGATTCGCAGATTGTGTATGCTTGTGTATTAATTCTCGATGTGTGAGCAGCAGCATGAAAGAGCCGAGACTGTGGCGGCACGGAAAAAGAGAAGGCAAAGGAGCAACAGCGAATGTGGAATGAATAAAACACTCGACGGGCCACTGCAAAGGAGACGCGAAAGAGAGAGAGAGAGAGAGAGAGAGAGAGAGGGGGGGGGGGAGACGTCGGCGCAATGAATAAGCAGTCTCCGGAGAGCAGTGCCTCAATGCACACGCCATACACCCACCAGCACCTCATTTGCATACCAAAACGCAGCGAGATCGATTGTCACTCACTCCCCGGGAATGCGGGGCGCGTCTCACTGCTGCGCGTTCTTCCGCTGCCATTCTCTCTCTCTCTCTCGTTAGATGTACTCTTGTAAACTGACTACAATGAGTGCAAGAAACTTGCGCATACACGCGTGAACATCTGAGATGATTGAACAAGAGAGAAAATAGAAGAAAGGGTACAAAATAATGTCGCACAGGTGAAATAAAGGGGGTTCGCGCGAGAGGGAGAGGAACGAGAGAGAGAGAGAGAGAGAGAGAGAGAATATTGCCCGAGCGACCGCTGAGACAAGCGGCTGAAGGCACACGCGCACACACACGTTCACTAGGAAACCACCAAAAAGCTGGCCACCCAATAAGTCACCCAATATGTCGTATACGCACGCTCACCAAGAGATTTATCTTCACTCCAATGCTTTAGCACTACATGATTGTTCGGGAAGAGAGGTGATGAGAAACTTCTCACGTAGTGAAAAGAGAGGGAGAGAGAGAGAGAGAGAGTCTCAGAGTTGCAGAGCACAAGAATATAAATGCATGAATGGGATTCGGTCGGGAGAAGTGGGAAGAGAGGAGGATGCGCAGTCGAGGAAAGAAAGGCCCGCATGGATGACACGAATGAATGAATACGCAATGAGGTACGCGCACTCACTCAGTGATACGAGCTCGAGAAAGAGCGGAAAGAGGGAAGCCGCACGATACAGATTACGCAAACGTACATGATAGTGCGATGCGATATATATATATATATATATATATATATATATATATATATATATATATATATATATATATATATATATATATATATATATATATATATGAATGTGCAAAATCAGCATCGATCCGGAAGAGCGTCGAAAAGCGGCGGGATGTAGGAAATGCGATCATGTTGACTGTTGACAGTGTCTCACAGATAGAGTGAGAGAGATTTAGAGAGTCGAAGCAAGAGAGAGAGAGAGAGAGAGAGAGAGAGAGAGAGAGAGAGAGAGAGAGAGAGAGAGAGAGAGGTTGGTGGAGGGGGAGCTCAAGTGAGCTCCCAGTGCCGCGAATCGCCGCGCAAACAAATCAATTAGAGCCTCCTCTTCGAGAAGTGTCGATTACACCCGCAACGACAAGCTCGACCCGGCAATGCACACACACGCTGCGCGCGTCGAAACGAAGTCATCCCTCGTCTCATAAACATATCAATTCAAGGCCCGCGAAGACGTGCGCGCTAGAACGAGCACTCCGACATCACCACTCGCGCCTATACACTATACATATGTATACTCGGATGATGCGGCCGCCACTGCCAACCTCGCGCCCTCTCAATAAACATCCTCCCACTGACATACAATACGAAATCCCAGTGAGTGAGGGAGTGAGCGAGCGAGCCAGAGAGACAGCGCGAGAAGAAACAGTACAATGCTAGCCAGCAAGGGGTGAAGAAGGCAGAGCAAGAAAACGAGAAGGGGGAGGCTGGAGACTGATGAGAACGCGGCACGGCATCTATACAGCGCAATTAGCCGGCGACGCAACACAACACCGCTGATTGAGGCACACAACACGAAGGGGAGAGAAAAGCGCGCACGTGCGCGCCTCGCGTAACAACACCCGCTCGACATGCGTCGTCGCAACGGCGGTGCGCGGCGGCAGTCGGCTGGGGGAAGACGGGATCGATGGATGCGGCGGATCCATGGCAACTGCCACAGAGTGCGCGCCCCCGCCACCGCAGCACCAGCCACCGCACAGAGCGTGTGTGTCCGCAAGAACACCGAAGCTTCACTCGCCCAAGCAGCAACATCCTGTGTGTGTCTGTGTGTCTGTGTGACTGGTCCGATGCGATGCACGCTGCTGCTGTTCACTCTGCTCGCAGCCGCCGCGGCCGACATCTACTACGACTACGACAACGACAATAACACGACAGGCAAGTCCATTTGCCGAAATTGTAGCGAGAGCGCGCGAGCGCTGTGTGTGAGAGAGTTGCACGATGCTGGGCCGAATTTTCCTTAAGGCCTCGCGCGCGCGCGCTTGGCAGCAGGAAACACCTGCGCCGCTCGAAGAATATGTATAGCCAAGAGAGCGAGAGAGTGAACGAGTGAGTTGGAGGGATCATGCACGGGTGGTCTCAGAGAGAGTGAAAGAGAGCGGACGACGCACATCTATCCTGGGGCCAGCAAAACATCTAGCAGCCAGTAGCGGAGGAGGGGGAGAGGTGAGAGTGAGTCCGGATCCGGAGAGACGCCTGCCATACATCACTCGCCATGCTCTGAGACGACCACTCGCACGCCACAGAGTAGTACTCTCAGAAACGCGTAAACCATACGCACATTATCTGTCAGTAGACTCAATTCGCCAAAATTAACGATTCATACAGCTGATGAGTGACAACGTTTGAGATTGAGAGAGATGTATGACAAAAAGGTGGCAGAGATCAAACGATTGGAGACATATTATTGTGAAGTAACGCGCAAAAAATGTGATAATAGAAATACGTTACTAGAACATTGGCTGGAGTAGAGATAATGAAATGATGCGAGAGGGGAAAGAAAAGAGGGGGAGAGAGAGCATATACTCATTGCAGATGCAGGTCTCGGCAGCAGCAGCGGAAAGCTCACAAAGTACATATGCCGCGTGGGTGAGTATGAGACCATGTCTATTTGTGGAATTGGAACGTTCAGACACTCGCTGAGAGCACGCGCCTCACTGATTATGCATAGTACACTCGGACCATCGAGGCATAGTTGCCGAGGGTGTGTGAGTGTGTGTGGCAGTGGCGTACACGGCACACAGACACGCAAAACTCTATGCAAACCCATACATTCCACGATGTTCTTACAGTTCTCGACGTATCAAAAGTCGCCGAGGCAAAACATGCACTCGCCGCCCGGATCGCCACAGCCGTGAGTCATATCCATAAACAGAGATGGAGACGGAGGAAGAGAGATAGAGAGGGAGGGAGGGAGGGAGGGAGGGAGGGGGGAGGGGAGGGAGGGAGAGAGGGAGAGTTGCACAACTCATGCAACTATGAGGCACACTACGACGACGATAACACGACATGCAACATGCACGTGAAGAGTTTTATGAAGAGTTTACGAAGGAATGATTTCAGATTAGCGATGCGCTGGCGCTGGCACACACCAACCATCTACAACTTCCGACGACACATATCTTCGCCCAATCCAACGACAACATCTCAGTCCAGGTAGAAGCGAGAGGGGATAACGAGCGAGTGCGCGATTAACGAAAAGTCTAATCCAGCAACGCATACGAGAGAGAGAGAGAGAGAGAGAGAGAGAGAGAGAGAGAAAGAGAGAGAGCGGGTGTCGAAGTAGAGAAGCGAATATGGTCATATGCTCATATGCAGTCTTAAGCTCTCTCTCTCTCCCTCAGCATACGTGGATGAGTTTGGACGCGCCGTATATCAGTGGCGCGGAGAAAGAGAGAGAGAGAGAGAGAGAGAGAGAGAGAGAGAGAGAGAGAGGGGATGACAAGAAAGCGAGAGCGAGATGGAGGGATGGTGGCGGTGTGAGAGTGAGTTTCAAGTGAGCCACGCGCGCAGCCGGCATGCCACCACAGCCACCGAAAAAGGCGGCGAAAAACAGACGGAGGGGGCGCGAAATATATGAGTGAGTGAGGCCCTCTCTCCTCCTCTCTACACGCACACACGCACGCACAAACACCCGGGTTGGTCGAGACGACCGAGACGAAGGCATATATGGAAGCGTCGACCTCGGGATCGATACACACACAACGCATACACACGCACTAGGAGACGAGAAGAGAGAGAGGGCGAATGGGGGAGGAGGACACAGCACTCGGCGGCGCGCGCACCCTCCGCCGCCTGCTTCCGAATATGCATTGTGTGGCTGCGGCAGACGCGCACTCAATTAGTACTCCTCTCGCACAAGTATTGAGCAGGCGCGCGCGCACACACACACTCGCACATACACAGCGAGCCCACTGCGAGACACAGCTGAATTAAGCACATCGATTACACTGCTCCCGGACTCGAGTCCACTACCAATTCCGGAGCTAGCTGCTGCCCGCCCTCTCTCCCTCCGCAGAAACAACGGGCGAGAGAGAGCGAGAGAGGGGCAGGGAGGGTGAGCGAGAGAGCGCGCGGGTGAAAGTATCAGATTACTGGCATGCGAGCCGGTGGCACCCGCCGGCCGTCCGGATAGCCTTGTCCACGTCCATATTGTGGACGTCCCCTTCCTCCCAGCTCCCTTCCGGCGGCCACTCGCATTGTGCGCGCTCGCCGGACCGCACCTGAGCATCTGACAGAGAGGGGGAGAGGGGGGAAAGAGAGGTATGCGGAACACGAGTGAGTGACATGTGAGATGGCGCGCGTCTGATTGCGTCGCGCGCACCGCGACGCAGACGAGAGCAAAGTGTGTCGTCTAATTGACAAGCCGGCTAGATTCTAGGTGTGCGATGTGCGGGAGGGACGCCGCAGCACCGAGCTGCTATTCACCACACGTGTCAATGGACCGCTCATTCTCGCCGAGGTAAACACATCGAGAGAAAAAAGTAATAGAAAAATGTCAGGTGATCGTGCACGATCTACAGCTGCTGAGCGCGGCGCATCTCTCTGCCCTGCTACAGTACCCCGTGGCGACAGTGACCGGTGCGGGGTTGGGAGTAGTATGTAGCAGATAGTAGTGCTGCATCCGGGCCGACGCGATGCTGGTTATGAATAGATGGGGGTATTATTGCGGTCCCACTCGGACGATTGTTTACGACACATCATCAGAAGGATGGATGAAGAGAGGGAGCGAGAGAAAGAGTGGATGCCTGAAGAGATAGAGGGAAGAGAGCGAAAGAGAAAGAGAGAGAGGAACGAAAGATGTCTTAGGATAGAGAGAGAAAGAGAGGATGCCTGACGAGAAAGAGGAAAGAGGAGAGAGAGCGCGAGTCGTCATAATCCCGCCATACTTACTACATACATCGATTATCCTAAATTCGCGCCCTCGCCGGTAGGACCACACATTTGTCTTGTCCGAGTGCTGCTTGTGTCTGTGCCAGTGTCACACCGCATACGCGGATGAGTTGTGGATCACCTCTCTCCATTTTCCTCACTCCTCATTCGCTGATTCTCAATTGCAGCTCGCGCAGCAGCCGACGACACCGGATGGCGATGGTGGATGCTCGGTAAGTGTTTTTAATACAATTATGCTTTAAAACTAAAATAAAAAGTAATTTTAATTTTAACTCTAACGTAAAACGTTAAGCGGTGATCGTGGGCGCGGGATGTGGGCTGTTGTTGCTGGGCTGGTGCATTCTGTTTCTCTTCTATAACACGTGCGGGAGAATATACAAAGCCGATGATGAACAGGTAGACAGGTAGAATTGAGTACGCCGTCGTAGCCATTCTATTCAGTCACTTCCCGTGTACGTGGTGGGCAAAGAGGACAAGCCGCGCGGACTCGAGCCGAGTTTCATCGCTCAGCCGATCGCAGTGGTCACGAACCATCCAACGCCACCGTCGCCCCCGCCTCCGCCCAAAGTGATCATAGTGCCGGACTGTGAACCCGGGTGAGCTCGAAACCTCCATGTTTGCCAGTCTCAGTAGTACAATGCCGTCAAATCGTCAATGCATTATGGCTGGCTTGTGGGAGGCC